>JANAVB010019569.1:0-40000 GCA_029216955.1 Iris pallida
GCGTAGGATTCCTGCACAATCGGCGCATGGGAATTCATATACATCGGCGCGTAGGAATTCCTGCACATCGGCGCATGGGAATTCCTGCACATCAGTACGTGGGATTCCTGCACATCGGCGCATGGGATTCCTGCACATCGGCGCGTAGGAATTTCTGCACATCGACGAGTGGGAATTCCTGCACATCGGCGCATGGGAATTCCTGCACATCAGCGCGTGGGATTCCTGCGCAATCGGCACGTGGGATTCCTGCACATCGGCGCGTAGGATACCTGTACATCGGCGCATGGGATTCCTGCCATCGCATCGCGTAGGATTCCTGTGCAATCTGCGCGTGGGAAACTCACGTTGCGTCTTCAGTACATGCGCGTAGGGAACCTACGCGCATGACACGCTCGGAGTTAAGGGATGCGTTGCCGGGACTTCACAGCGCATGGCCTCCCGACGCATGGCCTCCCGGGCACATGGGGGGTCATCGTCCCCAATCAGCAAGTTCAGCCATAAAAGTTCTGAAAACTTGCCATGGCCATAACTTCCTCATCCGTAGTCGAAATCAAGCGAAACAAAAGCCAAAACCGTATGAAATTGAATTCTCTACAACATAGAAGCATTAGTTTTCGAAAATAACTAAGTTTTAGAAATTAAAACCAAGAAAACCGAAAAGTTACAAACTTACATCTACAAGAATCCATCCATCAAATCCAAAATATCAAGTTCTAAAGAGGTTTAGAATTAAGTAAGGAAGAGAATGGAACAATAAAACTTGAGATCTATCATGAAGCAAGTTTGCACTTGCCTAAGCTCTCTCTCTCTTTCTCTTTCTCCTAGTGGTTGAAGAAGTAATGGTGGAGAAGAAGAAGTAAATGAAGAGAGAGAATGAGGGAATGGGTTAATAAATGGTGATGGTGGTGGTAGGTAAGGGTTCTCCCCTTGGTTCATGATGAACCAAGGCAACCCAAGCCTAGCCGAACCAACCCAAAAATAGACCAAGCCATGTAATGCAAGATAAGCCAAGCAAGGAATCATGCAATACAAGATAAAATACGTACACGTATTTCAAAATACGTACACGTATTTCAAAATACGTAATACGAACTATAGGCATTACAAGAAGCAAGCTTTGCCGCCCAGTCCTACGCTTGCCACATGACAAAAACTGAGATAGAGGAACCGATTCTTCCTCCAAGTCCTACACATGCTACCTTAACAGGAGGTGGAGCAGAGGACTACCTTGGCACTCGGTGCAACCTTCGAGTCGGCCGTGGCGGACCTTGATGTTGGTGAGCCCTCCGGGGCAAGTCTTGGTAAGGGTAAAGGCCTGTAATGGAAGAGTCTAATTTCGTTCGTACCACCTGGGGGACTATGACGGGTCCTTCGAAGATGTTGGCTCCTATGAATCGTGGTCCTGAAACTGTTGGTGTTCAGCGGAGCCCACAGATATTGAGATTCTGGCAGCACCTGGCTCGAAGTCTCCTTAGGAGGACTCAAATTTTGAAGCTTTGGTTGCTGGAGGTTCGACAAGTGGGGCAACGGCTGATCCACCGAGCTAAGGCATCGTACTATCGTCGAGTTCTACTATCCGTTCGACTCACATGGGAATCCCGACGGCTCCCTCTATAGGCCTCAAGCATTACCCGAGGCAGACAAGTATGTAAAGTTTCTCGTCGAGGCTGTGTACAAGATGTTGAGGAGGGGGGTATCTGAGTGCTGAAGGAAGGCCAAGTTTCATGACAGCCAAGGCAATGGCGCTCCCGCAAATCGGCTTAATTCGGTCTCACCAAGTTCTTGATCATATGGCTGAGATCTTGGAGGCGTTAATTATCGAGCTTGATCACCATCTTACTGAGCTTCAGATCATCCGGTAGAATGATCTCTCCGCCCTGATAGAGGCAGAGCAGGATAGGCTGGTGGTTGAGGCTGAGTCAGCTTACTTGTCCAGTCTGGCCGTCTTGGAGTAGAGTTTGGCTAACCCTGAGACCAAAGAACAAGAACTTGTGTCGGCTATGGAGGACCGGGCCAGTCTACGAGAATCCTTAGATGTCCGTATGGCAGAGATTGATGCCAAGATCCACTTACTCCAGGAACAGCGGTCTCAAATCCTCGCAGATTCTGAGCAAGCGACGACTGAATACATCATGCGTAAGAATGAGGCAGCGGAGTTCACTCGACATGTGGCTAATTTGTTCTATAAGACGAAGGAGTTGGACGCCAAGCATGTAGCTGACATCGCATCTAAAGACAAGGAAGCGATGCGTCATGAAGCTTAATGCTGGGTTATGACGATTGTTGAATCCAGGACGAAGGCTTTAAAGCATCGTATTGACGAGATGTCTACCAACCCTTAGCTTTGTGCTATTTGTTGCTTTTTATTTGTTTTGCTTCTTCTGAGATGTAGTCCTTTTTTCTTTTTTGATGAAAAAATAAAGAACTTTTGTTTGCTCATTTGTCATAAACTTATGATTTTGTGGACTTAACATCTTTGGCGCACCTTGGTTCCAGGTACAAATGATAAGCTGAGAAAGTTAACCAACACATTTACTCAGAGGTAATATGGACACGGTAAACTTGGGGTTTGTGGTAGAGTTTTCTTACTAAGAGGTGACGTGGACGTGGTAAGAATAGACTCTGTGGGGATATAAAGAATAACTCAGAGGTAATATGGACGTGGATGTTCTATAGGTAGAATGTAACAACATAGGGATTGTTGAATGAGGATGTTTACTCAGAGGTAATGTGGACATGGTAAACTTCCCTTTGAGCGTCATCTTACTCGGTAGTAAGATTAAGCTTCACGGGGATGTAGAAAACAACTCAGAGGTGATGTGGACTTGGATTTTCTTTTGAAAAATAGTGAGGGAATGTCCTAGAGCGGCTGGGCTCCAGTAACATATGATGATCAACGGGGGTGAACTCAGTTGTCGAATTCGTAGATTTTTGCTAGGGATGTGGAAGTATATGTCGAAGGGCTTCAAGCATAGTATTTCATTAGCCACTTGTCATTGATTGACATCATAAATAAGTTTTCGTTAGGTTTTGCGAGCCGGTAGGCACCATTAGAGTACACAGTCTCTATGATGAAGGGACCCTCCCATTTGGGTTCAAACTTCTCAGCTGTTTTGTGAGTCATTACCATTAGCCTCCTGACTGATAGGACAAGGTTGCCCACTTGAAAATCCCTTTGTTTGACTTTCTTGTTGAAAACCTTGGAGATGCGAGCTTGATAGAGTTCGATGCGTTGTTGAGCCAGGAGGCATTTTTCGTCCAACGCTTCTAACTCTTTCAACCGGCGACATTGATTATCTTCT
Organism: Iris pallida; assembly: GCA_029216955.1. Taxonomy (NCBI): domain Eukaryota; kingdom Viridiplantae; phylum Streptophyta; class Magnoliopsida; order Asparagales; family Iridaceae; genus Iris; species Iris pallida. The sequence continues at coordinate 3,306 of JANAVB010019569.1, forward strand.
TCCGTCAATTGGTTTGTGATTGCCACTCGTAGCGAGGGGATCTGGATTTTGAGAGGAAGCACAACCTCGCTCCCATACACCAGGAAAAACAGTATGTTACCCGTCGGAGTCCGAACCATTGTATGGTAGGCCCAGAGGCATTTTTCTAACTTTTTGTCCCAATCGTGTTTGTTAGACGACCCTACTTTCTGGAGAAGTTTGACGATTATTTTGTTGAAAGTTTCAGCCAATCCGTTCGCTACCAGACTGAAAGCAATCGATGCCACATTTTGAATGCGATTTTTATCACAGAACCTGCTAAATGCATGGCTTATGAATTACAGCCCATTGTCGTGGAAGATCCTCAGGGGTACCCCAAAACGGTAGATGACATGATGCTTGATGAAGCTGATCACCTTTGAGCTCTTTACCTCTGATAGAGGTACTGCTTCCGCCCACTTAGAAAAGTAGTCGGTGATGGCCAAGATGAAACGATGCCCTCTGGATAATTGAGGGGTAATCGGTCCAACTATGTCCATACCCCAGGCTTCAAATGCCAGGAGGCAACAGTAGGATGTAAGAACGCCGAAGGTCGGTGGATACAATCAGCGTGTAGCTGGCACGCTCGGTATTTCTTGGTATACTCGATAACATCTGCCACCATAGTGGGCCCGTAATAACCCATGCATTAGAGTCGATCCTGTAGCTAATTAGGACCGGGTTGATGAGCTCCACATGCACCATCGTGGGCTTTCCGAAGAGCTTCAACTGCCTCTTCATTTGATAAACTTCGGAGGAGAAGTTCGTCGTATGGATGACAATACAATATTTTGGTAGTTGTATCGTAGTAGAATCGAAGAGAGCACCTTTTGACAGACATAGCTTCCTTCGGATCGTCTAGAAGAATTTCATAGTCTGCGAAGTCTATAAACGAAAATCTCCAGTCCCCGACGTTGATACCGACGTCTGCTGTCATGGTATGGTTTAGACACATGCATAGATTGTTTTTGGGGCATAATAAATCTCGACCAATCACTGTGCCAAAGTGTTGGGTCCCAGTAGTGTAGAAGCATGAAAATTTCAGCAATGAAGCCTTATGCGCCCAAACCAATGAGGACATATGCGCCCAAGTGAACTCATATGCACCCGAGTCAAAGGATGTCCGGGCTTATCAGTCTCCACGAGCAGTCGTGTACCAAAGTATGCGGCCACGTCAGCACCACGATCAAAACGTACACCGAAGCGTACGGCCACATCAGTCTCCACGAGCAGTCGTGCACCAAAGTATACGGCCACGTCAGCACCACGATCAACCCACGACCACACAGCCTGCATGTGCCTACATCATATGTGCCTAAAGCAGGACCATGCGCCCACATGAAAACTAATGTATTTCTTCATGTGGGCGCATAACATCATTCCAGCTCAAAAACTACTATAAAACGGGGTCTCATCCCTCTTCAAAACACAGAACGGAGAGCATTTTCAGGAGCCAAATTGGTGCACTTCTTGCTAGTGAGCCGAGAGTTAGCAATTTTCATAGGTTTTCTCCCACTTTTGTAATCGGAGTGTCAACGAATTAAAGGAGCAACTGCCGCTCGATCTCCATCGTCCCATTCCCCAGAATTCTTTTTTTGTACTCAGGGATCCTCAGCGCAGGATCTCTCAGGCGTACTTGATTTGTGGTGCCTTGCGCCAATAAAAAAAGGCAATGTTTCTTCTTCTTTTTGTGTGTGTCCACAAAAATGGCGACTCTGCTGGGGACTACCTTTTTCTCTGACGAGAAGGTGGTGACGCAATCCGATACCGACAAAGTGGAGAGCACTCAGAAGATGCTGATCGTAAAGTTTGATCAGCATGCGTTCTAAGAGATGCTCTCGAGGGACGGCTCTACTCCCTAAATATTAGCAAAGCCAAACAAGTCTCGCAAGACTTGGCTTCTAAAGGCTCGCCGTGCATATCCTGCCAGTGTCATAGCAGATATGCAACTGGAGGACTCTGTCACATGGGTGCATGGCTTTGCCACAGAAGCTCCCCAAATGAAGAAGGCTCACACCGTTCCGGGCTCTACTAGTCTAACAACTTCTCTCTTGTTCAACCAATAATAGAGTGTTTAACGCCCGAGACTTGGCAAAGGAAAACACTATGATGCCAAGAATCGGAGTGTGCGACACTTTGGAAAACCTAGCGAGGCTCACAAACAAAGGAGGCAAAGCTGGGAGAAAACAATGCTACTCCACCAAGCATGCGCCCAAGGGGGTGTGTCGGTGGATAACTCTAATCAGAAGGCTTCTGTCTTCGACAGATTGGACATCAAGGGTCATGCGCCCAAGGCTATGCGCCCAAGCTCAACTGATCCATATTATGCGTCCATATCGAGGAAGCTCGGACATGCTGCCAAGAAGCATGCGCCCAAAGCCAGTCTCCAAGGCCTATGCATCCACAGCAAAAAGACAGGCCCCAATGCGTATAGCACGGGGCTAACTTCAAGGACATCACAGAACTTAGGTGTGGGGGTTGTCCCTACACGTAAACTAAGTCTGGATGCACCAACTACAAACCCGTATGTAAAGCTCGATGATGCATGTAACATGGGTTTTAAGGCAAAACTCCCTTCCGCTGACTTACGCGACATGATAAATCATAAGCATAAAGCGAGGGAGGATATAACAATTCATGGTGCACATCCGTGCACCAGTATTTTCATCAACTGTTGCTGCTCCAAGGGAACGAGAGTGCCTCAGAGACAGTTCATGTTCCGACGGCTGCATTTCTCTGACTATAAAAATCTGCTGTGTGTTTCATCCAACATGGCTTCATGGGGTCCCCCTTATGGAAGCCCCAATCAAAGACGGTGGACCATGAACCCAACTTTCTCTCTCAGTTCACGAGAAGAAGGAGAAAAAGTTTACCAACAGATGGCCAGCAGGCTGTCACATCTGAAGGAGTCTATATGGGTACTCGGTCAAAGGCAGGATTCCGTATAGATGACGAGGACTCCCAAGCTGGGGGGTAGTATTCCCTCAGAGTCTGAAGCGGATGACCTTCACACTGGGGGTAGCCTTCCAGAGGACGACGATCCCTCCGAGTCTGATGGCGACTATCTACCTCCCCTACCTGAAGATAAGGGACTTGTCAACTCAGAAACAGACAATATCAGCACCAGTTGTACTGTTTCCTCTGTTCATCCTCGTATGTTATCTACATACATGGCAGATGGAGAAAGACCTGAAAAATCTAGTAATCAGACCAGCAAATGGCTAGAGGGTCTTGAAATAGCATTTACCAAGATCACTGATATGCTTACCAGTATATGGCGGTCCAAGCTGCTGGGGCTGTTCTTCCACATCAACAAAATGTCTCGGCTCTCCCCTAATTCTGTAAATGCAGGGTGGTCCTTCGTCAACGACGTCTAACAACCGTTCAGCAGCCATTTCCCAACACCTGCTCAATCAACAGGATGCAATTGATTCTCTGGTTGCCCGTTTCGACACCATCCCACACAAAGACGAGCTTCAGAAGATGGGGATATCTCAACCTTATCCTCCTAAATAGGAGAATGCTACTTGCCCTCCTAACTACAACCCGCTGAAGCTAAATTCATTTGACGGGTTGACTTTTCCTCGTCAACACATAACATACTTCAACATGCAGAGACTCTATACTTACCCAGGGATGACCCGTTCTTGTCAAAGCTGTTTATTAGCACCTTGCAGGGGGTAACTTTTGAATGGTTCTGCAGTATGCCTGACGGTTCTATCAATTCATTTAAAGACTTGGAGAGGTTGTTCCTCAACAGGTTTTACGAGACTGGCATGCATGTTAGTATGTCCACCCTCATCGAGACCAAACAAAGAAAGACTGAGTTTGTCATTGCCTTCATCGAACGCTTCAGGCGGCTAGCATTGAAGATGTCCTTCGGCATACCAGACTCAGAACTTATGGATACTTGTCGACATAACCTCCTTCCTACAGTGAAGTTCTGTCTGGGTATATAAGTATGATACATGCCCGCTTTTATTGGGGCCGCTGATGTTGCTGAAAATGACGTTCCTAATTTGGAATTACTGGGGTTGAAAATACCCAAATCTGAAGACAAGGGCAAGCATCCTCAAACTATCCTTGTCCGTCGGGGTAAAGGGAAAGAAGTCCTGAAGGTCGACACTTCCAAAGGAGCTTCCAATTCTCAGGGCGCCTCCGACAAGCCTAAGGAGACCTTCTCATTTAACGAAGATGATGTCATTACTATTTTTCATACATTGAGGAAGGGTAATAAATTGATATTGCCTCCACCACGACGTCCTGCAGAGGCGAACCAACTCAATGATCCCAAGTACTGTCTCTATTATTAGTACGTACATCATTCCACCAAGGACTGCATCGTCCTGAAGAAGAAGATACAACAGCTTATCGACAACCAAGTGATCAACCTCGAAGCTAAAGACAAGGTCGTATCTTCTAACATGATCTCTCTTTAGTTTGGTGACTTTTCTTCCACAGAAGTCTCAGACGGCGTGGTTCCGATCCCCAAGGCAATAATAGAAGTCGTCAACCTACCGCCAGCTCGCAACTCAACCTTGGTGCCACTCACGACTGAATGTGGTGAGATCATGTGGGTCCATCCGGACCTTGTACAAGAAATGACATAGGGGTGGTATCTTCCAAAGCAAAACAGGGCAAGAAATACAAGTCATGCCATATGGTGTCTTCTCCTATCTATGAGGTTCTATCTGGCGAGATGCGATCGGGGAAGGCTCATCTTCGGACGTACGATCCCGCAAAGAAGAAGCAGTACCTTCTCAAGCTCCTACTGCCCCCACAAGCTCAGAAGCCGGTCCGTCTAAGCCTTCAACTACCGACAAAGCCAAGCAGAAGGAGACGCGGTTTGACAAGTCTCTGAAGGCACCAGCTCCCGAAGGCATGGATTGGCCCTACAACTTTGACATACTGGCACAACTGGCCAATACACCTACCAGGTTGTCTCTGTTCGATCTATTGCGACTCTCCAAAGAAACGCGGAAAGCCTTAAGTATGGCATTACTATATGCCGACTCTTATCTCGCTGAAGTCAAAGCCCCCGCTGAAGACCTTGTCTCCTGTCCCCACTGCCACAGTACTATGGAAGTGGTGCCCAACATCACCTTTTCACAGGAGGACATGCTACTAAAAAATAATCGTCATGATAGACTCTTATACTATACAGGGTATATCGGGACGATCAAGGTGGACCGCATGCACATCGATCTAGGTTCCTCCCTCAGCATCATTCCTAGAAGTTTGCTTCAAATTCTAGGAATCCTTCTGCACAAGCTATCTGCAACCAATACAACTATCATAGCTTTCAATGCTGGTCGAAGCCACCCGCTGGGCAAGATCCGTCTCAAGTGCCAGATCGGTGATCTCCGAACGGAGGTTTCTTGCTATATGATCGATGCCAATGTATCCTACAACGTCTTGTTGGGATGTTCGTAGATACACGAGAACATGATCATTCCTTCCATACTGTACTAGTGCTTCAAGTACGTCAACAACGACGGTGTCGTAAAGGCGGAGTTTGCCGATGTCGATCCTTTTAAGGGCATCGAAGCCTACTATAGAGATTCGGTACTTTACCAATCTCAACCCCCTAAAGATGATGACAACGAAGCTGACAATAAAGCTAAAGCAAGTTCATCCTCCAATGATGGTCCCCTGATTATCCGAGTCAAATGACGTACTACTCCAAAAAGTACTCTGAAGCCTCTCACAATCTGGGTAAAAAAGAAGAACCCTGACAAAGTTAAACCATTGACCATCACTCTCCGTAAGACACCTCAGGAGGAACCTGCTAAAGTCCGTCCTCCCAATCCTGAAGAATTACCCTACGTGGTGAACTTGGCCAAGACTGTGGCTCCTCTTCCAGATGATGATCCTATCAATGAGTATATCAACCTTCAGAGGATGATGTTATCCCTGAAGAAGAACTCGCATATTTTCTTAGTAAAGGTTTATCTTTGAATTACTCCGATGTCTATCAATCTGTAAAGCACTACATAGATACGATATAAGCTCTAGAGCACGGCATAGGACCACACCTCTGCATGCCGGTCATGATGCCTCACCTGCGGAAAATAGTTTACCCAGAATATATCCACTACTTCATCGTTCCAGCCAGAAAGAAGGGTGAAGAACTAATCATCTTCGGTCGAATAATTGGCGAAAGAAAGTTCATTCCGGACTCTATTTCTCCCAAGCACAACCCGGAAGCTAATTATGACTCTGGGAAAATGTAACTTTTTTGATATAGTTGGCAGGCCAAGAATATCATCCAGAACATGGGATATAACATCAAAAGCGACCAGGGGATAAATTATGGCCGGGGATGACGGTTGCCAGTACGACACTTTGCTCCTCCCAGCAAACCCGAGAACTACTATCAATGAAACGATGTTGGTTCGGGTTATGTCACTCCTCCCACAACTCCCGAAAGATCAGATGATGAAGCAGATCGTTGTTCTCATTCTTCTGATTCCTGCCTCTGGGACTCAGACTCCAGCATTGGCGACATGTTTAAAGCAACTCTGTCTGTCAATATTGTTTCAGTTGACCAAATTACGGACGATGTCCAATCGATCGAGCTTGAACAATGGGCTCAAAAGATGGATACTAGGTGGAAGCTACGCTTCGAACAACATGAACCACCTACCGAAGACGAAGTCATCCAAGTCAATTTAGGAGATGAATCATCTTTTAAACCAATCTTCATCAGTAAAAGTCTATCTGGTGATGAACGTCAATCTCTTATACAGCTTATAAGAGAATACATCGACGTCTTTGCATGGAGCTATGAAGACATGCCAGGCCTGGATCCTAAAGTCGCCATACACTGCCTAAATATTTCGTCTAAAGCTAAGCCAGTGAAGCAGCAACAATGACAATTCCGACCAGATTTTATGGAGGCCATCAAGAATGAAGTCAAGAAGCTCATTGCCAGTGGATTCATTCGCGAAAAAGAACACCCTGATTGGGTTGCCAACATCGTTCCAGTCATAAAAAAGAACTGTAAAGTTTGAGTCTATATCGATTACCATGATTTGAACTCTGCATGCCCGAAAGACGAGTTCCTTCTACCGATTACCGACGTAATGATCGACAATACCTGCGGCTTCGAGCGGATGTCCTTCATGGATGGGTTCTCAGGCTACAACCAGATCAAGATGTTCCCCGACGATGAGAAGCACACATATTTTTGAACACCGTTGGGGGTATACTGCTATACGGTGATGCCCTTCGGATTAAAAAAATAGGGGCGATATACCAGCGAGCCATGAACACAATTTTTCACGATCATTTGCATAAAACTGTAGAGTGCTACGTAGATGATATCGAAGTTAAAAGTCGTCTCAAGGGCAACTACCTCCAAGACTTGAGAATGGTGTTCGAACTAATGCATGCACACCAATTCAAGATGAATCCAACCAAGTCTTTTTTAGGAGTCTCTAGCGACAAGTTCCTTGGTTTTGTCATCACTTCAAAGGGTATACATCTTGACCCGAAGAAAGTGAAGGCTATCCTCGATATGCATCCTCCAAGAAACCTCAAAGAGCTGCAGGGACTGTAAGGAAGGCTAGCCTACATCAGACGATTCATTTCGAACCTTTCTGGAAGGTGTCAACCATTCACTCAGCTCATGAAGAAAGGCATATCTTTCGTCTAGATTGAACAATATCAACGTACATTCAACGACATCAAGAAGTATCGCACAAGCCCCCCAGTATTGGTAGCTCCAATAATGGGGAAGCCTTTCTTATTATATGTCCGCACTATGGACCATTCTCTTGGCGCCCTATTAGCTCAGAAGAATGAAGGCGGCCATAAACATGCAATCTACTACCTCAGTCGCACAATGGTGGGTGCCAAGCACAGATACACACCTGTGGAAAAGGAATGCCTTGTACTGCTATTTGCCATCCAAAATGTATACCACTATGTGTCTGGGCAGACTATCCACATCATATCTAAAGTCAATCCTCTCATAATACTCATGACTAAACCGGGTTCTCTCAATTCTGTTTAGCTACATGGGCAATGCTCTTGACTCCATGCGATATGCTCTTCGTTCCTCAGAAGGCAGTAAAAGGCCAAGCATTAGCTGATTTCCTAGCAGCTCATCCGGAGCCAGAATCTTCCAAACTCTACGACGAAATCCCCTGATGAAGTAGTGGAGTCTAACACTTGCAACTGAAGAAATCCCTATTTGGTGAATGTTCTTTGACGGTGCATCAAGAACATGACCTAAAGGAAATATTGTGGCCGAAGTAGGCATCGTGCTCGTGTCACCTGATCATCTGGTTATACATCGTACATATTCTCTCGTGGAACCATGCACCAACAACGTGGCCGAATATAATGCCCTATTAATCGGCCTATAACTGGAAAAACGACTGGAAGTTGACTATCTAGAAGCTTATGGCGATTCCAAGCTAATAGTTAGTCAAGTCCGAGGGGATTATGAAGTTCGTCACGAAGATCTTATCCCCTATCACAGAGCAACAATCAAGTTGGCATCTACTTTCGCTAGATTCTTCATCGAGCACGTGTCTCGACTATAGAATATAGAAGCAGATGCTCTAGCCGGTCTCGCTGCTTTCTTGACCGTCCCTACCAATATTCAACAGTCGATCACAGTGTCTGGTCGAGAACTATTCTGTGTAAAAAATGCCTTGCATATTCATCACAGTTATACAACGGAAACAAACATCGATGTTAAAGACTGGAGATTTTCTTTCATAGACTATGCCGTCTATGGAATCCTCCTTGAGGACCCGAAGGAAGCAGTGTCTATCCAAAGGCGATCCCTCAAATTTTACTACGATAAAACTACCAAGATGCTGTACCGACGCTCTTACGACGGGCTACTGTTATGATGTTTATCAGACACAGAAGCCAAACATGCACTCCGAGAGGCTCACGACGGAGTTTGTGGTACACATCAACCAGGCCCCAAATTACAAGATCGCCTCAAACGAATGGGTTATTATTGGCCCATGATGATAGCAGATGCTGTTGAATATGCAAAAAATTATAGAGACTGACAGTTCCATGCCGATTTCATTCTTCAACCTTCGGAGTTTCTACACCCGACGGTTGCATCTTAGCCTTTTGAAGCCTGGGGCATGGACGTCATAGGACCAATCAGTCCACTATCTTCTAGAGGACATCGGTTCATCCTAGATATAATCGATTACTTCTCCAAATGGGCGAAAGCTATATCGCTCACCGAAGTGAAGGCGTCGAACGTGATCAGTTTCATCAAACATTACTGTTTGTTGATGCAGTTGAAGTCAATGAAGATCCAGATTATGAACATTTTGTGGGAACCCTCACAGGTCTGAATACAAAGAGGATCTGTCTCATGTCCATTACCCTCAGTATGATCTGCCGGCCTCCCGTCAGGCTATATTGATTTCTCAGGACAATGAAACTTTGATGTGTTTGATGAACGGACAGCCTTTAGAATCAGCTGATGCTGTAATTCACAAGAAACCCTTATTCCTGTTCGGTGACGCCTTTGAGAGAGCCTCTCAGCCTAGGCCAAGGATGGAAGATAGGGTAGTTCACCAGCAAGATAGATCTTTTTTATACCCGACATCGCTCGATGCCTTCCTTTGTCACGGTACGCTCATGCAAGCTACCCTAGGAAGATGGAATGGAATATCACTCTATTTCAGGATGCTCGGGCAGGAAAAATCTTTGTAAAGAAGGGGCCACATCATAAGAATATGTTTTATAGCTCTTCCGACAGATATAGTGTCCTACTGAGAGGCTTAAGACCTGGCTGCATTCCACCAGAGAACTCCTCCATGCTAATGCCTGTTAGGACACCAATATTCGCAAATGAGTTTGCGAAGGTTGAAGGAAAATATCCTGAGCAAGATATAAGAATGACTGGATTGGTGAATCCAGACTACAAGCGATGGAGTTATATCGCGAATTGGGTTCTGGGAAAATTCTAAGACAGACTCCAACAAATCAACCTGTATGAAGCAGTGCATGCCACTGTATATGGATTTGCTCCCAATCTTCATATGTTCTTAGCCTTAGCGGAGAGATACAACTACAGGACTGGAACTTTCATGACCCCAGGAGGAGAGATGGGCTTTGCACTCCACGAGATGAAGTATATCTCGTTCTTGCCCATGGCAGATGCTCCGTATGAGGAGTATGTACCAACAAATGATGAGTTGAACAAGCTCAGAAAAGAGAATCCAGAGATGGTGACAGTGTTCGAAGAACTATTGTGCCATTACAAGATCTGCTCTTTATTTTACAAGAGTGCCACTGCCAATACTTATTATTCTTCAAAGTGGCTACCATATCTGTTTCTTAATCATATAGAGGAAAAGAAAACCAAAGAGAACGATAAATGCTATCCAACCTTTTTCAAACCTTTGAGCCATACAGAGGTCAGAAAATTAATGGAACAGAGTGGTCACTTTGATAAAGAAGTGATAGATGACCATGAATATCCTCCTTTGAAGAGAGGAGACAATTTGGAAAGTTACTTGAGAATGGGCTATAGGCCCATGTCAGAAGCAGCACAATTGGCGGGATTCTTGACATATTGGCTGCGAAGGTTCGTAGTTCCCGGATCCAGTGCAGTGGATCATTTTCACCGTGGCGCCTTGTTTACAGCTGTTAAATTGGTCTTTGGCTATAAAATAGACTTACTATCAGCAATGACCTGTAAGCTGAACGCCAGTCTCCGTTTATATGTTGACTTGATGTTGAAAGCGAAAGGAGAGAGAGAATTCCCTCGCTTAGAATTGCCATATACATATTTGTTTGGATGGTTGCTTCTTCACTATCCAACTCTAATGGATCCTGGCATGGGACCAGTTGACGGCAGTTTTCTTCGAAGGTATTCCGATGGAAAATGGAAATATACTTCGTTATCTGAATGTAGATTTATGTTGAATCTGAACAGAGGCTGGAACTTCTGCTGCGCTCCTTTCCCTACTGGGTATGATCAGATGCCCACGAATATGGTGGATTAGAAACTGCAGCCTCTAACTCGTGTCGCTTTTGAATGGTTGAAGACAATTCGACCATCTCATTTGGTCTACCGATTCGAAGAAGAGTGCTACTTAGAACCATACCTCCCAAGCCGTTTTGCTAGACAGTTTGGGTATGATCAGTTCCACGTAGGGAACGCAATTACCTGCCTCCAAGGCAAGGGTTATCTGATAGACGGAGCTAGGGCTTGGACTTATTACAATGCCCGTGATACAAAAGCCACTTTCTCCATGCCAGCAAGGACTACTCCTCAGGGTCCTCGAATGCTTTTTACATACTCCGTATTTTACACATCAGCGAATACTTTTGCCGAGAATTTCAATCTCGCAGATAGTTTCGCCACTGCAACAAGATTAAGGAGAGGAAGAATTGCTCCATCGATCCCTATAAATGAGGAGGCGCAGGAACCGGCAGATGCACCTCTGAAAACTACAAGGGATATTATATTCCCCCAAGAAGTGAATGCACCACTTCGTATTTCACTGAAGGTGGGTAAATCTCCTGCGAAGAAGAGAAGAAGAGAGGAGCCTCCTGCTCCTGTGGCGAAGAAGAAATTGATTCTTGATGTTTCTTCTGAAAAGGTGACTACCAGATCTCAATTCCGACAATTGGCCGAGACTCATCAAGAAATTGCCAGTACACCAACCTCCGTGCAAAAGCAAACAGAGCCAGAAAATGTAGAGAGTCCTGTTAGGCCTCTACACAGAAAGAAAAGAGTAGTCACTAGAAGAGTCTTGGAAGAGTCTTCTTCTATACAACTCCTGACTTCAGTAGATGCTGCTGCAGGACTTCTAATGGCATCTCCCACACCCACTTCTGAATCAGGGAGCAAAACTCTCGAGGAGAATAAACAGAGGGGAGATGTTGCCCCAAGAATTGAAAAGCCTAGAGAACATATTTTAGAGGAAGATCAAAGTGTTGTACAACCTCATTCTCCTATTGCAGATATTACTCAACCTCCTCCTACTCCCAGGACTCTTCGTGAGGACGAAGACCGTGAAATGATTGCAGCTCTGAAGGATTGCAGTTATAGCTTGCAGGAAGATCAGGCTGCCACTAGCAGTGGAAATGCAGCAGTAGAAGAAGAAGAAGAAGAAGAAGAAGACGAGGAAGGATCTTCATCCGAAAATGTTGATGAGTACTTACAAGATCCTGAAAAGCAAACTGAAGAACACAGATCTCTTGATACTGCCGATGATATTTCAAATCCTAAAAAGGATATTGAAGTGGAGGTGTCTGCAGAAAAGGCTGTCGATGTTGAAATAGAAATATCTCCTGAAGAAGTAGCCGACGAAGGTGTGCTAAAAGAAAATCCTGCCACCGACCCTCAAGGTATAAAACGAGATTTAACAATCTTTTCTTGTTTTAAAATGAACCGATAACTAATATCTTCATTCGCAGATCTTGGGACTTTGCCAATACCTCCAACGGACCTGATTATGGTGCCTATACCAACGGTAGTTATTAGCAGTAGTCATCATTTATCTTGTGGTTCTGAGGCGGGCAGCAGTCAGGCTGTTGCAGCGGAGGCTACTTCTGTTCAACAGTATTCCATTCCAGTAAGGAATGAACTCGTTATTAAACCAAACCAAGGTAACATTGCTCTTAATTTGATCTTTTTGTTCATCAACAATCAATTAGTAAAATAATAATTTTACTTTTGCAGAAGATCAAGCAGGAGGAGCAACCAGCTCTACTCTGGCTCCCTTATTTAAAGAGCCTATTGTCCAACCTCAAAGAATCGAGCAACCTGTTACCCCGTCATCATCGGGAGTAGCAGCGACTCCTGGAACTTTAGCCATCAATCAGCAGGTTATTCAGTCATTTACTAAATGCTTCTTTGAATCGCTGGGATCTCTCGTCCGTAAAATGATAGAGAAAGAAGGGGCTGACTTCATTATGGTTAGGAAGCCCACTTCTTTCTTGATAAGAGCCATAAGAGACCAAGGAGACGAAGCTCAGGCCACTCTCCTTGAACATATACTGGATGAATTAGAAGTCTCCATCAAAAAGTATAAAGAACTCAAGAAGAAAGATGTAGACTCTTTAGTACAAGCTGAATTTGAGCGGCTGGCTCAAGCTGCTGATATGGAAAGGTTAACTCTTCAAAATCTATTAGAAGCTCATTCAGCAAAATCAGCTGAATATAATTCTAAAATAGAATCAATTACCCTAGTGGCTGAAAGTAAAGGACGGCGACTTGCTGAGCTGAAGGCTGAAATTACTCGCCTCCAACAAGAGTTTAAAGAAGAAACCGTTAATCACCAACTGGTGATTAAACAATTTAATGCATTGATTGAAGAAAGGAATGAGTATGAGACCACTCATGGTGAAGAGATCACCCGCAGGACAGTAGATATGCCCATTTTTGATGAAGACAGCGGGATGGAGGAGGCAAGAAAGATAGTAGCATCAACACACGAAGAAGAGCTGCAGACATTGAAGCAGCAAATTGACAATCTGATTGTCCCTCCTTCTTGATTTTGTATTTGGGTTTTGTTGTTGTAGCTGCATTTTTGTAATATCTCATTTTTTTATATAAAGGACATTTTGTAGTGGCTCCATTATTTATTGCATATCTTATTCAGATATAAATAATATATAGATATGATATATTTATTGACAATTTAATCGAAAACGACAAATTGCTGATATAGAAGATGAATGATGATGACTCGTCAATGTATATGAAAATGAATGAACGGGAATACCGTCAAGTAATGATGAAAGAACAGGTAAATCGGCAAATGATGTTGAAATGAACGAATTAATCGTCAAATGATAATAAATAAACGGGTTAACCGTCAAAATAGATGAACGGATGAACGTCAGATATTAACGAACGGACGAACCGTCAGATGAGTGTAATAAATGAATGGATGAACCGTCAGGTGTTTAATGAACGGACGAACCGTCGGATGAATGTGATAAATGAACGGATAAACCGTCAGGTATTAATGAACGGATGAACCGTCGGATGAATGTAATGCTTCATTAATTGAGGAACTTCTGTCTATAAATATAGCAGAAATCTGACAGGAACGAACACTTCTACTCTTCAACATAAAAATGTCTTCCGGAGAAGCATCTAAGAAGGTTGAGACTGTCTCGAAGGTTCAGAAGGGTATTGAAGAACACCTTGTCGATCCAGTTCAGCCAAAGGAAGCAGAAGCAGGCGAAGGTTCGTCTGCACCCCAGCCACCACGGGACATTTTGGACTTCCTGCTCGAACCAGGAAAGACTAAAGAAGAAGAAGCCATGAGGATGGCCGCCTGCAAGTTTCTTGTGGGATCCAGCAAGGAGGTTTTTGGCTCTTTTGCTGACCGCATTTTTGAGAAGGACTGCAGTGGCCCTCGTCCCAATGTAGAAAAAGATGATAGTGACCTTTAATATGTACTATCATATAATAAAATTTGAATTTTATTCATGAACTTGATTCTGTCTGATAATTTACAAGTATTTACATTTATACATAATACTTTTTAAGAATTTGCCATTGATAGGCATCATAGCAACTCGACTATCAAGTTCTGAAAGTTGATAAGCTCCGTTTGAGAAGACTTTGCTTACAACATAGGGACCTTCCCATTTCGCATTGAATTTCCCTTTGCTCATATGAGTCATAGTCATAGGACGTCTGACCGTTAGAACAAGTTCTCCTTGCTGAAAGGCTCTGACCTTCACTTTACGATTAAATGTCTTTGAGATGCGGGCTTGGTATAACTCAATATGCTGTTGAGCCATTAACCGCTTTTCATCCAAATCCTCTAACTCTTGAAGTCGAAGAAGGTCATTGTTTTCTGTGGTGAGTTCATTGGCAATAGCAATCCTTAAAGAAGGAATTTGTAACTCCAAAGGAAGGACAGCTTCACAGCCATACACCAAAGAGAAAGGTGTAAAGCCTGTGGGATTACGGGCTGTAGTTCGATAGGCCCAAAGACATTCGCCAAGTTTCTCGCTCCAATTCCGTTTGTTAGTGGATACAAATTTCTTAAGGAGCTTAATAATGGTTTTGTTAAAGGCTTCAGCTAAACCATTAGCAGCAGGATTGTAGGCCGTCGAAGCAACATTGTTAATCCGATGATCATCGCAGAATCTAGTGAACTTCTGACTAATGAATTGAGGTCCATTGTCATGAATGATTCTTCGAGGTACACCGAATCTATAGATGACATGGTGTTTAACGAAGTTGATGATACTGCTAGTCTTGACTTCAGCGAGAGGTATAGCTTCAGCCCACTTGGAGAAGTAATCGGTTATCGCCAATATGAACCGATGTCCTCTAGAAGAAGGAGGATTAATAGGACCTATGATGTCCATACCCCAAGCTTCAAAAGGCCAAGAAGCAGCAGTCGGGTGTAAGAATTTCGAGGGTTGATGAATGAAGTCTGCATGGATTTGACAAGCACGACATTTCCTTGCATATTCAATGGCATCTGATACCATAGAGGGCCAATAATAACCCATACGTCGGATGCGATCCTGTAGCTTAGGACCAGGTTGATGTGCTCCACAGACACTATCATGAGCTTCACGCAACACTTGTTTGGCTTCATCACCAGCTAAACAGCGTAGAAGAAGACCATCATAAGTTCGCCGATAGAGTGTTTTGGTGGTTTGATTGTAATAAAATCATAGAGATCGTCGACGAACACTCG
Source organism: Iris pallida (assembly GCA_029216955.1). Lineage (NCBI taxonomy): Eukaryota > Viridiplantae > Streptophyta > Magnoliopsida > Asparagales > Iridaceae > Iris > Iris pallida. The sequence goes on from JANAVB010019569.1 coordinate 18,998, forward strand.
TAGCCTCCTTAGGATCTTCAGGGAGTATGTCACGTACTACGAAATCGATAAAAGGAGTTCTCCAATCGTCATCAATAACATTGACTTCAGCAAGATTGCTAAATTCAATATTACGATTATTCTCAATACAGAACAGTTCTCGGTTAGAAATAACCACCACCTGATGTCTTTTGATAGGGATGGCTAAGACAGCTACAAGATTGGCCAAAGCATCGGCTTCAGTATTACAAGCTCGTCGAACATAGTCGATGAAGAAAGCTTTGAATGATGTAGCTATATTAATTGCGCTTCATGATAAGGCACTAAGTCTTGATGACGGACTTTATAGGTTCCTCTAACCTGGTTCACAACCAGTTTAGAATCACCGTAGACTTCCAGATATTCAACATTCAGTTGTTTAGCTAGCTGAAGGCCGACAAGTAAGGCATTGTACTCTGCCACATTGTTGGAGCAAGGTTCATCTAAAGAGTAGGCTCTTTGGATAGTTAATCCGTCTGGAGAAACGAGAACAACTCCAACACCTGCCACTATAGCACCATTTGGTCCAATTCTTGATGCACCATCAAAGAATAAACGCCAGGTTGGAAACTCTTCGGAGATCATGTTGACTTCTAATGTCTCGTCAGAAATTTCATCATAGAGTTTAGATGTCTCAGGAACAGGATGAGCTGCTAAGAAGTCCGCCAATGCTTGACCTTTGACAGATTTCTGTGGAACATACACCATGTCATATTGAGCTAGCAGGATTGCCCATGTAGCCAACCGAGAATTAAGTGTACTCGGTTTCTTCATGAGTACCCGGAGAGGGTTAACTCGAGATATAACATGAATAGTTTGACCAATGATATAATGCCTCGTCTTTTGCACAGCAAACATGAGAGCCAGGCATTCTTTCTCGACCGGACTATAACGGTGTTCAGCACCAATCATAGTTCGGCTAAGATAGTAGATAGCTTGTTCATGGCCTTTTTTGTTCTTTTGGGCAAGTAAAGCACCCAATGAATGGTCCATAGCACGGACATACATCAAGAATGGAATGCCAGAGATAGGTGGCACCAAAACTGGTGGGTTCATAAGATATTGTTTGATATCGTCGAATGCTCGTTGACACTCTTCAGTCCAAACAAAAGATACACCCTTCTTCATTAATTGAGTGAATGGTCTGCAGCGTCCAGACAAGTTCGAAATAAATCGCCTGATGTACGCAAGTCGGCCTTGGAATCCTCGTAGCTCTTTTAGGTTGCGTAGAGGACGCATCTCTTGGATGGCTTTGATCTTCTCGGGATCCACGTGTATACCCTTAGAGGTAATGACGAAGCCGAGAAATTTACCACTAGAGACACCCAAGAATGACTTGGTGGGATTCATCTTGAGCTGATGTTGACGCATGAGATTAAATATTGTTCTCAAATCTTGGATATGATCTTCTTTTAGACGACTTTTGACAGCAATATCGTCAACGTAGCATTCGACTGTTTTACGAAGATGTTCTCTGAAAATGGTACTCATAGCTCGCTGATAAGTTGCACCAGCATTCTTAAGACCAAATGGCATTACTGTATAACAATAGACTCCTCGAGGAGTGCGGAAAGATGTATGCTTTTCATCTTCAGGATGCATTTTGATCTGATTATATCCGGAAAATCCATCCATAAAAGATATTCTTTCGAACCCACAAGTGTTGTCAATCATGACGTCTGTGATAGGAAGAGGAAATTCATCTTTTGGACATGCTTCATTGAGATCTCGGAAGTCGATGCAGACTCGAACTTTTCCAGTTTTTTCAGAACTGGGACGACATTGGCTACCCAATCAGGATGCTGCTCTTCTCGAATAAAGCCACAAGCGATGAGCTTCTTGACTTCATCATCAATTGCGTCCATCATTTCAGGCTTAAATCGCCTTTGTTGCTGTTTGACCGGTTTAGCATTAGGAAGAATGTTCAGTTTGTGAGTAGCAATCTTGGGATCTAAACCTGGCATGTCTTCGTAACTCCAAGCAAAGACGTCAATATATTCTTTAATGAGAAGAATCAACTCTTGCTTATCTGCTTCTGGAAGATTCTTGCTAATAAAGATTGGCCGAGGTGACTCTCTTTCTCCTACATCAATTTGAATTAGTTGATCTTCAGTAGGAGGTTCACGTTGTTCAAATCGGAGTACCCATTGGTTATCCATATGTTGAGCCCAAGGATCTGTTTCCAGATTTTCTTCAACATCTTCATCACAGCCTTCTGGTAGTTCAACGGAGACCATGTTAGAAGATACGATTATACGATGGACTTTACCGATGCTGGTATCGGAATCCCATGATCTGGAATCAGAAGAATTAGAACGTTCTTCACTATCTGATTCAGAAGCCGCTGGGGATAACAGTGGAGGAGAAGTATATCCGAGACCTTTCTTGGTCCTGTCATAATACATTTGTGATTTTCCGTTTGGAACTGTTGTACGAATGGGAGTTCGTCTACCTTTACCATAGTTAAGACCGCTCTTGAAGTCATAACCCATCTTTCGGAGGATGTCTTTTGATTGTTGACTATAACGATGGAACTGGAGACGTCCCGTATCATTAACTTTGCTATCATCCATATAGTTAATCTTTGTTTCCGGTCTTTTATATAAAAATGCTGGGCTTTCACCTTTCTTCAAAGAAGGGTGAATACGGTAAGAGTCATCTGGATCTTCAAGCGAGACTTCTGTCTGAAGAGATTGTACGACTCCCAGTGTAATTGATTGGAAGCTATCTAACATATCCAAATAACTTTTAGTATAATAAATAACATCAATATACTGGAAAGTAGGTGCTTTTTCATTGATTTGTACATCAGTATTTACAACAGGACCTTTAACCTTAGCAGGTTTGGTCAAATTGATTACAAGAGGGGAAGAAGAAGAACGTAGAGGAGGCTTGTTACGACGAAGATCGATAACAAGTGGCTCAGAAGAGGTGAGCTCCCTTTTTTCCTTGTTGCGATTTAGATCAACAACAAGTGGCTCAGAAGGAATGAACTGATTTTTGTCTTTGTTACGACGTAAGTCGATAACAAGTGGCTCAGAAGAGGTGAGCTCCCTTTGATTTTCATCAGCATCAACTGATTTCTTTTGAACTGGTAAGTGAATAACCAGTGGCTTGGAAGATTGAGGATGAGAAACTCGCCCCTTAACAGGTATGATAAGAGTATCTTGAGGTACTGCTTTTTGATCTTCTTCAGTATCCATAGCCAATACCACCTTCATAAATTCATCCTTGTACATACGAGCATCGTTGCAATAAGCTTCAACACCCTTGAAAGGATAAAGGTCCGCAACTTCTTTGTGAACTTGTCCTTTGTCATCAACGTATTTAAAGCATTAATGAAGAGTTGATGGAACGACATTGTGTTCATGGAGGAATGGCCTTTCCAGGAGAGCATTGTAAGAACAACCATGATTGTCAATGATATAAAAAGTCACCTTTGTGCGAAGATTGCCTATTTGGAGTTTTAGGCGGATCTTGCCCAAAGGTTCACTCTTTCCTTGGTTAAATCCCAGAATAGTAGTGATCGTGGTTGAAAGACTATGCACTGGTATCTTCAATGCATCTAGCATTGTCTTTGGCATAATACTAAGTGCAGACCCTGGATCTATCAGGATACGATCAACCTTCATTGAATCCACATATCCTGTATAGTAAAGAGGACGATCATGTCTATTATCTTCCATTAGCATATCATCCTGAGTGAAGGTAATATTTTGGATCAGTTCCAAGACACTATGACTGTGATGACAAGAGACTGATTCTGATTCTGACTTCTTGAGAAGAGTTAAGCAAGTTTCAGCCTGCATCAGAGCTTCACTTAGAGTTTCTCGTGTCTCTTTGGAAAGACGCAAGAGTTCAAAGATTGACAGCCTAGCTGGTGTATTGGCTAATTGAGCCAATATATCAAAGTTGTAAGGCTTCTCAAGCCCAGTAGGAGATGACTTCTTTAGAGGTTTGTCAAATCGAACTTGTTGCTTGCCTTTGTCAGCCATTGTTGGCTTAGGAGGAATTGATACTACAACTGGTGAAGATGTAGAAGGGACCTCTTCAGCAGATACAGGTTGTGCCGGATCAGGTTCGAAAGAAGAAGCAGGATCCTTTTGACCATCAGAATGATCTTTTAAATAAGCTTTCCCTGATCTGGTGCCTAACAGAATCTCTTCGTCAATAATGGGATCAAAAGATACCATGTTGCAAATCTTGGTTTTGCCTTTAGAACGAGTTTTCTTCTTGGAAGATATCTCAAATTCCGGAGCAAAATCAGGATGGATCCACATAATTTCACCATTGTCAAGAGACAAGGGAATAAGACCTTCATTATATAGAAGCGGGAGATTCTCAATCTCAAGGGTTGCTTTAGGAATTGGAATGACACCATGCTGTATCATCTGTGGAGGGAAATCTCCAAATTGGACTGAAACCATATTTACAGTAACAGTCTTCTCATCTTGTTGCAAAGTGACTACACCTGCATTGACAAGCTCTTGAATCTTACCTTTGAGCACATAGCATGCTCGAGTAGGATGTCCAATGAATCGGTGATAGACACAATACTTGGGATGATCAGTCTTATTAACTTCATCAGGTTTCTTTGGATTAGGGAGTTGAATTTTGTTGCTTTTGAGTAAACACTCAAAGATACTTGCTGTGTCATTTTCGTCAAAAGAATATTCTACCTTCGGACGAGGTTCCCTCGGTGGAGGTGCAGAAGGAGTAGGAGTAGATGTAGGTGGGGCGATATTGACAGCCAAAGATTCTTTATTTTTGTTGAAGTTAATGTTTAAAGTCTCTTTCGCTTTGCGATTGTTCTGGCGATTGCCACCACCTGAATTCTGATGCTCATCGCGATCAGGGTTAGACATTTGTACCCCCAATTGTTTGAACTTGTCGGCACTTACTTCAGCAGCTTTGGCGTTGACGATGAATGAGGGCCAATCTTGGAATTGGGTTGATCCCGTCCACATACTAATAATAGGTAAAAGATTTGCCTTACAAGTATCAATAGTGACAGCAGCTGGAGTCCCTGGAGGCATTTTCAAAGCTTCACGGCGGAACCGTTCAATAAAGCTCTCAGCAGTTTCATTATATTTTTGTTTGATTTTGTTGAGAGCTGACATAGTCATATCATTAAACCCTTCATAGAACCGTTCCAGAAAGATTTGTTTAAGACCTGAAAAGGATGTGATGCAACCATCGGGCAAACTTCTGTACCAGTCGTATGCTACGCCGGCTAAACAACCGACGAACACTCTGGTAAGAAGAGCGTCATTTGGCTGAAGTTGAACAGTCATTACCTCAAAATGATTGATGAATTGACTCGGGGAAGTACTGCCATCGAACAGAGAGATTGTAGGGATTTTGTACTTTGGGGGAAACGGGACGTCCTTCCATTCAACCGGATAGGGCTGTTTAATCCCCAACCTTTGTAGATTGTCTTTCTCTTTAAATGCTTCAAACTGGGTTCGTAAGAGTTTGACAGCTTCATTGGCGTCTTCTGATGAAGAAGAAGGAGCGGGTTGAGTTGTAGTGGTAGGAGAAGGAACAGCGTTGTAAGCACTACCCCCAGCTCCTGACTGGCTAGGCGTAGTTTGTACTTGCACTTGTACAGGAGGCATTTGGGGAGGCACTACCCCCAGCCCGATATTGGCAGGTATTGAAGATGCTATGATCTCTGGACTAGTAATAGGTGCAGTTGGTGGTGTAACATGCTGTGCTACAATGATGGAATGCATACTAGCAACCATCTCAGCCATGGTTTTTAATTTGTCTTCGAGTGCAGCAATTCGCTGTTCCTGATTTACGGAGGTTGAAGCATCTGGATCATCGGTGACAACATAAGCCGTCACTTCTCTTGGCACAGTGGAAGATACTGTTTGTTCAGAACTTTTACTGTATGCATCATAATCAGAAAACGAATCATCTCCTGACTGGGAAACATGAAGATGACTTGAAGGGTTTTGAGGAAGATTCCTTTGACCGATTGTATCTCGGCTTCGAGAACGGGTATGTTGAAATACTCCTTCAGAAGATTCTTGAAGTAATTCTAAATACCGTTGGCTTGGCTTGTGGAGTCTACCATGCTTAGAGCATCTTTTACCCCCAGTGTCTCGGGAAGTCATGTTAACAGAAGCATACAAAACTTCGTCTTCTTCTGACATAGGTTCAGATTTAGCAAAAGTTAAACGATCGAAGACAGATCGTTTTGTCGTTTGACAACAGCATTGGATGATGACTTTATGATTACAGTGATGATCAGATGGTTGAGATGAAGTATTGAGACATTATCCTGTTTTTGTCTTAGATGTTCTCGAAGATCTACAACAGGACGAGGAAAGTTCCGAGGGATCTGTTCTTTGATAAGATTTGGAACATGATTCCGATTCTTCAAGTGTTTAGTCCCTTGAGTATACAGGGAAGTACTCATTTCATTGGCATAAGTGTCAGGATTTTTGACCTTGGAGATTTGTTTCTGATGATGTTTGACCTTCGGCATTGGCTGTTTGCGTTTTACCGAAGTGGGTCGATTAAGATAAGTTCTGAGGTCAGCAAATTCACCCCCAGGATTTTCTGTTTGAGACACTAACAGTTTTCCCTATCTGGAACGACAAATTTAGAGAGTCGAGAGATCCTGGAATTCTGCTATCGGAGTAGGCAGAATACCTCTTTGATTAGTACAAGTATTCTTGTTATAAAGGAAAGAAGAATCCTTGTTCGCCAGAGTTCTCGAACTGATTGGTGCCGAGACACATTGAGATGGATCTTCTTCAGTAAAGACTGAAGAAGACTGAGAAAAGACCAAAGGGCCTTTTCCTTTGTTTTGAGATGAAGGGTTAGCTAAAGAGCGTTTCCCTCTGTTATCTTCCAAGTCATGAGACAAGAAAGTTTGAGAAAAGACCAATAGACCTTTTCCTTTGCTTTGAAGAGAAGGAGGAATAGTCAAAGGACTACCCTCAGTGGATTGCGCAGAGGCAATAGGGTGTTTGGGAAGAGGAGTAGAATCTCTTCTTTTATTGTGAGAAGAAGGGAATTTAGCCAAAAGGCTATTTTTTTTGGATTGCGCAGACTTGGTTTGCGCATGGCTGGAAGGTGCACTAGTCATTTGTGCATTAGAAGTTTTGGTAGGAAGTGCATCAGGAGTTCTTGTCTTAGAGTGCTTGGGATGCACTTTAGTTACTGGAGTACTATTTTGCGCAGGAAAAGCTACTGCCAATTGTGCCAGAGTCATAGGAGTCTTCTGTTTTGACAAGGCAGCATATGAAGTAGCCTGTACAACAGTTGCAACAGATTGTGCAGCCTTGACTGCAACAGATTGTGCAACAGTTGCTGAGACAGACTGTGCAACAGTTGGCACAGCAGTTTGTGCAGCAGTCTGACTAGCAGATTGTGCAGCAGTTGGTACAGCATCCTTGGTGGCAAAAATGCCAGATTGTGCAGACTTGGAGACCCAAACTGAGCGCACTTTGCTCTTGGCAGAAGTGGCTACAGTACGGGGAGTGGTCTTGAAGTTGAGCATCGCCTCGTAGGCTGTCTGGTTGACCTTAACAACCAGCGTCTTCTGCGTCTTCCCGATAGACGCTACGTCACATTGAGTTGCTACTTCCTCGTCGGAGGAGAAAGTTGTCCCCAGCAGAGTCGCCATTTTGTTTGCAAAAACAAAAGTATAAAACTTTATTGATACAAACTGTAATAAAGATTACAAAAATTCTGGGAAAATTACAACTATAGGAATCCAATCTTGATGACGATTGCTTTATCCCTTGGACGATGTGAACTTTGAAGACGAAGCCTTTGAAGTTGAAAACAACTTTGGAAATTGAAGGCAAAAGCCTCTGAAGTTGAAGACAAAAGTCTCGGAAGAATGCAGCAGCACTTTGGCAAGGACTCCTGAACTCTCTGATTTCTGATCTCTGATCTTGATCCCCCCTTGAAATGAAGACTTGAAACTCTATTTATAGAGTTCTGAAAATAACTAACTTTCAGTTATTTTGGACTGCGCAAGCTGATTTGTGCAGCAACTGGTTTGCGCAGCACTGGACTGTGCAGGCAGTTATTGGATCGTGGGCCAACTATCTGAGACACATGGCATTATTTGATTGAAATGTGCATGATCGTGCATAGACAGTTGCCACGTAATGAGCAATTGCTGGCATGAATGCCACATGTAATTGGCCAGTTATGTTGATAGAATGCGCAAAGTGAACTGCGCAGAAATGGTTTGCGCAACCACGGATTGTGCATGAATGGTTTGCGCAACCACGGATTGCGCTGCCACCTGTCAGCCGCCCTCGAGCACTGTGCGGCGTCAAAAACGAACAGCCTCCTCGTTATTCGTGTTGTCAGCTGTCAGGAAGATCTGATTTGATTCAGTCAATGATGACTTCTGCCACGTCAGCCTGCGCAGTTGGGAACATGCGCAAACCAACATGCGCAAAGTGATGTCTGCGCAATCTGTTGTCTGCGCAACTCATCAAAATGATGAATATCTTAAATTTTTGACTTTATTAATTGATGCAACTTGATTTTTTTAGGACCTACAATTACGTTATCTACCGTTTCGGCCTACCTCGCAGGATCATCCATGATAATGGTCCACAATTCATAAGCCATGCATTCTATCGGTTCTGCGATAGGAATCGAATCCAGAATATAGACTCTACTGCCTACAATCCAGCGGCTAACGGGCTAGCAGAAGCCTTTAATAAAACCATTATTAAACTTCTCAAGAAGTTTGTGTCTTCAAACAAGCACGATTGGAATGAGAAGCTCGACGAATGTCTATGGACCTATCGTACAACGGTCCGGACTCCAACAGGCGGTACGTCATTCTTTCTGGTTTATAGGAGCGAAGCAGTTCTTCCCCTAGAAATCCATATTCCTTCTCTTCGAGTAGCCTTAGCCAGCGAGTTGACTACCGAAGAAAGCTACCGTCTGTGACTCTAGGAGCTTGAAGCGCTAGACGAAAAATACTTGTTAGCTCAGCAGCGCATTGAGCTATACCAAGCATGCCTTTCCAGAGCCTTCAATAAACAGGTGAAGGAAAGAATCTTCCAAGTCGGTGATCTAGTCTTAGCAGTGAGAAGACCAATGGTCATGACGCACAAAACAAAAGAAAAATTTCAGCCCAAATGGGAAGGTCCTTTTATTATAGAATCAGTGTATTCTAACGGTATGTACCGACTAACCAAGCCTGATGGTGACTTGCTCATGATGCCTATCAACGGCAATTTCCTAAAGAAATACTATGTGTAACCCTTTCTACATAATGTTCATATATGTTCAGTCATGTAAATGTACAGTACGATGTTTATGTGATTCAAAAAATTATCTAACTATTATCCGTATTTCAAGAGTCTTGAATACGCCTTGGATAATAGGTCCTCTAAAATATTTCCCCAGTAGAATAATTCTCGCTTTTGACTCTGTCCAAACTCGATTTGACGAAAACAAGTCATGTCCCTATTACCTATGAATTGTTTTTCGATAATTATTTTCCCAGTGGAATGATTAAGAAATGTTTTGCCATGTCCATATAACCTCTGAGCAAAGCATTCATCAAGGATAATTACGTCCATATTACCTCTGAATTATCCACTCCTACCTAATGTTATATATCTTTCTATGTCCATATTACCTCTGGTCAGATATAGAACATCCCCTGCTATTACATCCATATTACCTCTATTAGTAGCTTCATTCAACTTATTATCTATATTAAAAAACTTGAATATGAAACGGATAATAGGTCCACATCAAATTCTCCAACGGAATACCCACCAGAAATATCATTACTACGTCCACATTACCTCTAGTTCCGATATTTCACAAAACCATATTCATTTTGAAAAAATTCTTTGTTCTTTATTTTGAACGTCTATCAAATAGACGGGAGAAAAGGGGTACAAGAGTCGTGATGGCTGAAAAAACAAATAGTTACAAACAAAAAATCTAAGGGATGCATAGACGGTTGAAGTTGTCCCTTAGAGCCGCGATTTCGGCTTCAGACTTCGCGATAGCTCGACGGTGCGCCTCTTCTTGACGAGCAGCTTCATTCTCGAAAAAGATCAGACTCATGCGCTCTCCCTCCAACTTAGCCAGCTGTTCTTTTAAATGGGCGAAAGTGGTGGCAGTCATGGCAGCCTGAGCCAAGTAATCCTCCTGCTCAGACGTTGCTGTCCTCAAGTTGGCTTCCAGTTGGACGATCTCGTTCTGGATCTGCATGATGTGATTAAACTTCTCGGTAATCTGCACAGCCAGTTTATTCTTGGAGGCAGCACGTGCCCCACTTGCAGCGTTAAACTGACCATACTGGTCAGCCAATTTGCCGATCTCTCGAACAAGGGCATCCTTCCTTGCCTGGAAAGTAGCCTTCTCCTCCGTAAGAGCCGTGATCAAAGCCTCATCTTCTGTACGGAACAGTGATGACGGGCTCCGTTGCTTGGCATCCCAAAATCTGGCCACCTGACCCTTCAGGTCATTCAGAACTTTTCTCAGAGTATTAGCCCGCTCTTCATAGCCGACAATGCTCTCGAGGGCCGTCACTTAGCATATGGCAACAGCTCTCACAGGGCTAAAGGCAGCATTTCGATTCAGGACTCCAGGAAGCTTTACTTTCAATACAGACTAGAAAGCTTTGACGACTTCCTGGGCCATCTCGTCATCTTCAGTGGAGGTCATCGGAGAGGAAGCTTGGAGAGTTTCTTTCGCTCCAGGAAGGGATACCTGACAAGAAGCCGAGCCTGACAAGGAAATAATATATACATCAGTAACAAAAAAAGAGAAAATACGAAAGCGTTGTAATTTTATACCTTCAGCTTACTCAGCACCAGCCTGGGCTACGCCATCAGTCTTGGCTTCAGGGAAACCAAGAACAGGCCCAAACTGTTCAAGAAGAACAATATCAAGGCCCCGAACAGCATCAGGCCAGGTTTCTTCCACAATCCCAACTGGAACGGGAGCAGATTCAGCAACAGCCCCCTCAGTAGGCTGTTTAACCTCTCCTTCTGTAGCCGATACCGGCTCACTAATATCTCCCTCCACACCAACAAATTTGGAGGAGCCGGGGACAACTTCTGTCCCTTCTCCAATGCCTGGGGCTATTTTCGCGAGTGGTCCTTCTCCTTGTTTATAAGAGAACATACAGTCGTGGTCAGCCTCACGAGGAGCACACAAAATCGAACTCAAAAAATCTCATTCGAAGATAGGCACAAAGATAATGTACCTACAAGAGGATGAGCCGATTGGACTTGATTCTCGTCCAGCTCTTTCATCACAGCTCATATCGCAGACATGTCCCCCAAAGATATTTTGTAGGAGGGGCTGATCTTTTGATCGCCGTCATGATCTGGGCCTTCGTCCTGATCTTCCCGTCTCTCAAGTCTTATAGCTGAAGAAGATCCGCCATCATCCATCGGTCGAGGACGAGCAGGGGACACTATCGTCACGTCCACCTCCTCAGACAAGGAGGTACCTGCCTCAACTATAATTTTGGGGTCCTCTGCAAGGGACAAACGTAAGAGTGAGAAAGCTTCTAAAGGCTTGACCAAACGGCTATGGAGTCTAGGAAGGGATCTACCTCCCAAATGGTAACGGCCTGCAACGCCGTCTGCCGAGAATACCTTCTGGGAGGAGGCAAGCCAGAACCCACATATGTTACCTTCTTCCTCCCCCGGGAAACAACTACAATCTTTCTTTTGGGCCATGGCACCAGCTCGGTGGAAGCCTTCCTCTTATGAGGAACGTCAGGAAGAGGTTCTTCAGTATCCTCTCTCCGAGGTGCTGCAGTGATAAGCTTCTCAACAACAACTCTCTACTGTGGCGCTACAGTCGGTTCAACTGTGGGAGCGTCGCCTCCCTTTCTGTTACCCCCCATGGCGTGCACTCTTCCTATATCATCAAGAGTAGGGGCAAACCTAGTCTCCGATATAAAACTCTGCTCACGGTCATACCGCGAAGGAAGGGTATTGACCTAACGTAGAACTTAGCAGCAGCAAAGAGCATGTGGGCGTCGGGTTTATCCTTTGACAAGGTAAAAATTAGCCCCGTACACCCAGCATTGTAGTAGCCCCATGCACGTGCCCCGTCAATCAGACTCCCTATCGACTGGAGATGAGGACTGGGATTGCCTAAGAGAAGCTGGCTGTAGCCAAATTACCGTACAAAATGGCTCGGCAAATAAGGTTCCACGAAAGTGTGGTTCCTATTCCTGAACACCAAATGGGAAGGCCTAATGGATTGGAGCCAAAGAAATGCCCCAATAGGAAGGCTAGTAGTGAGTGCCCCCTCATCTACTAAGGTGCCTCATGTGCGACCACTACCAGATGGAGGCGATACTCTGAAGAATTCATAGTTCTACAAAAGCCTCAAAGCCCTCCTGCAAACAGGCACCCCTGTGACGGTCCAATCTGTGTCTCTGAATCTTCGAAGGAAGGCGTCCCCCGCTAAAGAGTCTGCCATCAGCCCGGCGTTCATCAATCTGGGATAATGCAGCACCAGCCATCCCATCAGATAGTGGAAGGGAAACTCAGTCCTAGTAAAGTCCTTTCTGCCTTCGGACATTATCGCATTCATGATAAAATGTTTCAAACCCCGTTGAATGGTGCAGACCATCGCTGGAAGCAAGCAAGTAGGCGTCCAAAGACCAGCTTTACAGTCGGAAGTATTATACCCCGGCTGATTCTCTAAATAGACCCTGAACCACCAGGGACTACGCAGTCACAAAGCCATATCATCAAGAAAGTGGCTAGCATCGCCTTTTCTGACATCTTGAACTCAGCTTGCCTGAAGAAATAATAAATCAGGGAATTTTCCTCAGGATCATTACTATCCTCGGTATCCTCAGCTTCGTGATCTGCCATCAACTAGTCTATCTTAGAGCTCGTCAAGGGCTTGCGAGACGAGAAGGTGACTGGGCCTCCCCCCTCTTCCCTGGTGAAGACGTAGTTAGTCCAGGCCCTTGTATGCGGAAGGGACCCCTCAGTCTTATCCTTTTTCGTAATCTGGTAACAAATAAAAAAATGACATAGCAACTCTTTGTACACCTTCATCATCTTGGAGTTCTCCTTCTCCAAATCCAAAATCTCTTCATCATAGGGGACGTACTCTGCGTATGGCTCCGTCCCCCAGGGAAGTTTGGATATCGCCTGCATCCCGTAAAGAGCCAGACCCATCTCCCCACCTGGAGTGAAGAAGGTGCATGTGTGTAACGCCCGTAGTTCGTATTACTTATTTTGGTATATGTGTGTGTATCTTGACTCATATTGCATGTCTCATTGCATGGTTTATTTTGGCATTTCATTTGCTTGGTTCTGTTCGGTTTGCTTGGTTCGACTTGGTTCGGTTTTACGGACCAACCCCACCTACCACACACTCTCTTTCTTTATAAGCCACCTAACCACTCTCTCTCTTCCATTAATCCTCATAACTCTTCTTCTTCCTCACCATTACTCTCCACCTACCGAGAGAGAGAGAGCTTAGGCAAGTGCAACTTGTTTTATGGAGGAACTCAAATTTTGTTGTTCCATTTTCTTCCTCACGAGATTCCAAGACACTTTAGTACTTAGCATTTTTAATTTCCATGGTTCATTTCATATAGATCTAAGCTTGTTGCATCTTCGGATTCTTGGGTTTTGATCTATCAAGCTTTATTATTTTCAAGTTTTGATGGTTCCATGTTGTAGAGAATTTCTTTCTGCCCTATTTTGACCTATGAAAGTCCGGATTCTGACCTTAGATGAAGGCTTTGTGGAGCCTGGAAGCAATAACTTTCATGGTTCTTCTTCTCGAAAAGTTGGAGAAGAAGAACACTGCTTGACCGCATGGCTTTTTCATGCGACAAGTTTCCCTTAGCCATATGGCTTCGGTTGGCCTTAGCCGTATGGCTTTGGTTCCCCGAGCCGCATATGCCCGTTCACCACTGCCGCATATGCCCGTTTCCCCTGGCCGTATGAGTCTTTTTCCCCTGGCCGTATGAGCCCGTTCACCACTGCCGCATATACTCGTTCCCCCGAGCCGCATGAGCTCTTTCTCCTTAGCCGTATGGCACTGCTTCCCCATTGCCGCATGGCTTAGCTTGACCTTGCCGCATGACCCTGTTCTCCTCGAGCCGTATGGCTCTTGGCAGTGCTTGCCGCATGAGCTCATTTTCCACTCCCTGCAGCCGCATAGCGTTGGTTCCCCGACCCGCATGAGCTTGTTCTCCCGCTGCCGTATATGCTCGTTTTCTCCATTGTCGCATGAGACCCTCATCTATTGCCGCATGGCCCTCATCAACCTTTTCGTATGAGCCTGTATTTCCGGAGCCGCCTGAGCTTGTTCTCCGAGCCGCATGAAACCCCTTCCATTGCCGTATGGCTCTTTCCATAGCCCTTGTACCCCTTTTATTATGTTGGGTTGTTATTTTATGCTTTTGTCTCATGACCCTCTATGTAGCCTGGGTCCCTTGATAGAATGCTTGTACCTTGTAAATTCTGAATATGTTTCATGAACACGACAGTGACCCGTCGTGGTGCACTCTTGACAAGTAACATGACATGACAATGGCCCGTTGTGGCGCACTCACGACAAGTATGATGGACAAGTAACATGACATGATAGTAGCCCGTCGTGGCACACTCTTGATAAGGAAACCTGACATGATATACCTCGATATGCTGTTGCGATAGCTAGCACGACATGACAAGAATAAATGGCCTGGACACCGTGGACGATTGTGTTTGTACAAATGAACCGGTATTGTCTTGCATCATATCTAGGATGGGGACCCCTGAGTACCACGGCCAGGGGTACCTACTGAAATTGACTAAGGCTAATAACTAGAGTAATCCAGTAGTCATGAAGAGATTTCCCAGCTATAGGCAATCCCGTTATCTGGGCGCGCAAGTGGACTTGTAGTCTGCCGACGAGTAGGACACATTTCTAGCACACTGTTATGTGTTGCACCCTTCATGAACGTATATTCGACCTGGATAACCTGAATGGTCTGCAGGGCTTGTGGCTGTTGGAATAATCTTATTGCATCTTGCTAGTAACTAGGCCTGTGAAAACCTTAGTTAGTTAAAGTATCAAGTCGTACTTATTGCTTGGTCGTGGATGATGGATGGAGTCTAATCAGTATAAGCCTTGTCTTGTTCCAGTACATGGCTATCTTGGAACATGATTGTTCATGCTTACCCTTTTTATACTTATCAGAATAGCTTCTCATCTCTTGATATTTATTGCCCTATTTAGATTTCATGTCTTAATTATCTTCTTATTTTATGTTCTGATATGCTGGTTTTAGTTCTTAAGTGAAGCCTCCTTTGTGGCACTTGCTCTTTCTCGGATCTGACCCAGCTGGTTTTGTACGGCCAGATACTGGAGCAGCTCCAGAGGATCTCCCTACCTTCCAGCCAGATGGTAACCACCAGACGTAACCCTGGCAACGAGTGAGTTTTTATTTTGCTCTTCCACTCTATTATAAAAATATTCTTTGAGGCGTTTAACCGACGAGCACGTGTTAGCTCGATTGCACTTTACTTATTGTCTGCCTACGGGCTGTAGCATAATTAACAAATCTTATGGTTGATTGTGTATGACTGAAACTCTTGCTAGTCTTCATATTTTGTATGACTAGCTTCATGATCATCCAAATATATAATGTATGGGACGCCTTACTATTGTATATTTGGTGCTCTGACATCTTGTAACTGTTATTACTTGCTTGAGATTAAGACAATAGGCTTGTTCATGACCATAAGAGACTGATGGCTTGTAGTTAAACCCTCATATATCTAGACAGCCGTGACCGTATAGCTAGGTGGATTCCATTTCAATATACGTAGCTGGCTATGTATGCCCCCGCTCTCCAGTATTCTGGTTCTGGGGCATTACATGGTTTAAGTGGTGGCCCATGCAGGTCTTATGAATCAAGATATATGAAGGTTTACCGAATAGATGTCTCAATCAGCACTCGCCCTTGATCTCTGCTCATATCCTCTAAATCCCTGAAATCTTGACCTGACCACATGCTTGTGTCTTTGATCTGTCCTGGTCCTTCCTTATTGTTCCCTGTGTCATCTTCTTCAGCGACATTGTTCCTGGTCCTACCGATCGACAAGACGGAGTACCTCTCATGGGCCAGCAGCAACCTGGAGATCAAGCCCAGCATTTAGGAGTAGCCTCCAGAGTCATGCCTACTGGGGGTCAAGAGCCACCAGTTCAGCCAGTCTAGCTTGTAGATCTTGATGATGGCACCTTGGTGGGTCTCATCAGGACATTGTTAGCATCTCAAGATCGTCGGGGCGACGCCCTGTACCAGGCAGTACAAGATACTTTGAATAGAGGCGGTCATCAAGGGAACCAGGCAACCAACAGCTTCAAGCGTTTGAACCCTCTCTTCTTCGATGGCAGCGAAGATGCTATTGCCGCAGATGCTTGGCTGCAGGATATAGAAGTGATTATAGAAGCGGCGAAGACGCCCGAGCAAGAGAAGGTAGCGGTAGTACGTCTACAGTTATTGGATCTTGCCCGCAGCTGATGGACGGCACAGGCCGTTGGATTAGTGGCACCTGTTGCATAGGCAGTATTCCAAAAAAGATTCTAAACCAAGTACTTCGATGTTGTAGCTCGGTACGATCTACAGACGATGTTCACCAATCTGAAGTAGATGGACAGGACGGTCAATGGATATGCGGCCGAGTTTTCGAAGCTTAGTCGGTTTGCTCCCACCTTGGTAGCAACCAAGTTCGACAGAGCCCAGCGGTTCCAGCAGGGGCTCCATCTAGAGATTTTATTGGCGGTAGAGCAGTTCGAGCATCAGACTTTTGACGCGCTATTGAGAGCAGCCAGGAGGCACGAGTATACCTCCTAGAGGATCGTGGACAGGACCAGAGGTCGGAAACGATCTCACGGCCAGATGAATCAGTCTTCAGTACCAGTCCCGGCAGCTAGGGCTTTGATAATTGGAACTCCGAGGCGGGTGGCCTCAGTGACGTCGGTTCAACATTCAACCCCGACAAACCCTTAGCAGCAGAAGCAGAAGCACTCTTCCGCAGTGGGATGTTCATATTGCGGGAAGCCAGGACATGTGGTGGCAGAATGTCACAGGGCACAGGGATTGTGCCTGGCTTGTGGGGCAGTAGATCACAAGATAGGATCCTGCCCGAATAGGGGTAGTTCATCATCGTCCAACTTTACTAGTCCTTCGGTGAGAGGACCAGCACCAGTCTAGCAATAACAACAGTATCAGCCTCAGAGGCCATTATCGATGTAGGCACAAGCCTTCCAGCAGCAATACCCCCAGCAGTATGTACAAGCCCAAGCCCTGATTCAGAGCAGACAGAGAGGTTTTCAGCAGAGAGGACCCACACCCAGAGGGCATGGTCAAGCGATGGCGATGACCGTAGAAGAAGGATTGGCACCAGGTGAGGTAGTGGCAAGTTCTATTCTCGTCAACTTCTTTCCAGCATCAGCGTTATTTGATTCTTGTGCATCATATTTATTCATGTCTGCACGATTCGCGACACGGATAGGACTGGAGCCTGAGTCATTATCAGTAAGGCTCAATATAATTACTGGTAGTATTCTTAAATTATTATGATGCTCGCCTAATTAATGTAGATCTATGTGATTTAAGATTTCGTGATATTATAGAATATTTATTTACATTAATATCGATTTTAGTTAAGTAATGGATTATGATTTAGAATAGTTATGTTTAAAGATTCAATTGATTTAAATAATAAAGGGGGACTTTATCTACCAGGAGCCTTACACCTTATCTAATAGGAATGTATAATCTAAAAAGAGTTTGCTAATACCAATTATATTGATGGATTTACTTTGATAATACTAGATATATTATTAGCAAAACCCATTACTAGATTAAGCTTTTCATGCATCTGACTTAAATTAATGGATATTATTGAATATACATTTTAAATATTATTTATATTAAGATTTGATTTATCTAGTTTCGATTTAGAATTATAAAACACTACTCTTAAAATTATCGATAATATTAAATAGTGATTTGAGCTATTATTGTTATCAGATACTATACTAGTTTCGATTAAATAAAGTCACATATTTTATGAAGGTGGTATGGTCACTCGGTTCTAATTCTTATCTAAATTGATTTATGAGATTGATCTACTCGGTTCAGATTCTTATCTATCTATCAACGTACACAACCCATCTACCATATAAAACTAAAAGGTATTGGCAGCGCTCATGTAGCCGCCATGTTGTTCTAGTCTCCTTCTTCATGAACACCTTCTCGTTCTTCTCATCCCCTCCTCTATATAGCCACCACCATGACGATCACCAAAGACCAACCACCGTGATTTGTTAACACCTCGTCGCGACCCCGTCAAACCCAGCAACCATCAACAACACCACACAATCACAATTCGTGTCCGAGAGTTTGTATCCATGCCCAATTTTGTTCGTATTACAGTTACAATTCATAACATACCACAAAGATGCCCCACGACCATGCCTTCGGTGCCGCCAACACCATCGCCGAAACACCCCCCCTCCTCCGATCTTCTTTCCTGACTCTGCAGCCATCGCCATCGACACCACACATCAGAACCTGCCGACGCCTCCGCATCAGGCCGCCGCGGCAAAGCTGCCATGCGCCCGCCCCTCTGCCATGTCCGCGTTGGCGAGCGGTCCCCGCGAGCCGAGTCTCCTTGAGCAAACACCGAAGGGACGTCCACCAGTGTCTCCGGCACTTGCTACAGCACCACTGCGCTGAATCACAGCCGCTCGCACGGAGTCTTTTCCGTAACAGAAGCGGTGCCAGCGGATGTCCACCAGCATATGAGCAACCGTCGGGACTGCCTAGCGCCACCACGCCGAGCCTTCAGGCACCCCGCTGTCCCTTTCGGTCGTGCTCCTCGTGTCCGCCATCTAGTGACCGGAGCACGGAGCTGCTACCTTCGGCCGCGTGCGAGCCTCTCCCCCTCGGACCAGCCGTCTGCCACCGTCCGCTGCATAGACGAGCCCTCTCCGACCCGACGAGCCGGAGCTCCAGACCCGCCATGCCGTGCGCCGCCACTCGCGGGATCTGGCCACCAGATCTGATGCTAGCGACAATGTCATGGCCATCCATGGCTTTCCCTCCGTGTGCCACCGCCGTGGCTATAACGGCGACCTCCCGAAGTTTCCCCAGCCCCTTGCGGCTGACTCCGCCCAACGTCGACGAACCGCCTCCGCCGACAACTCGGTGAGCCTCCCTTCTTTCCTTTATTTCCCTTATTCCTTTAAATTGCTGCTGCCTCTCCTTTCTTTGTTTTATTACTTGTGAGTAGATTGTGAGGTTGTGAGAGTTGACCTTATAGACGGGTTCGGGCCTGAAGCCCCCAAGTGGTGGGCTTGATTCATTTCTTTGTGATAAATTTTGATTTGGATAATAGGCTATTAGTATATTTTCAGAGTTTTTTTACCTTATTGATAATAGTTAGGCTAATAGACATTTTCATGATTAGTATACATATTACTGGTACTAAAAGTTTATTACTATTAATATTATTTTAACGCTGTTAACTAAATTCTAAATATTGTTGATATTAATTAATATTTGCCAAAGATTATATTCAATTGGGCTTGGATCTGTTGGGATAGAAATATTATGTGGTAGCTCGTATTTTATAGGTAATTTATTATTTTGGGGCTTTAAAATATGGGCTCTAATACATTATTTTCTCATATATTCATAGAAGAAATTTCAGGCTTTGATTATGGACTCCAAATTGTATTTATTTTCATATATATATATATATATATATATATATATATATATATATATATATATATATATATATATAATATTTTGTGTCTTGATCACTCAAATGATTTAATAATTTGATAAATAATTTTGGGCACATGTTTGTTATATACTGGTTAGATGGAAATTGATTTATAAGATGTAAGTAGTTATATACAAATATATATATATGTATATATATGTGTATGTGTGTGTGTGTGTGTGTATATATATATATATATATATATATATATATATATATATATATATATATATATATATAT
Source organism: Iris pallida (assembly GCA_029216955.1). NCBI lineage: Eukaryota > Viridiplantae > Streptophyta > Magnoliopsida > Asparagales > Iridaceae > Iris > Iris pallida. Next base: position 39,050 of record JANAVB010019569.1, read on the forward strand.
TAGTATCATGGTTAATAAATAAGTTTTAAATAAGTAAATGTAGATATGGACTTTTGACTTACAAATAGTTGGGGTGGGTTTTATAACTAATAAGTAGAGGATATTTTAGATATTGGGCTGCACTTTGGGCCTACATAATAATAGTTGATTGTAATGTATTATGTTAGACTTATTTTCAAAGTAAGAGATATAAGCATGTTTATATTGATATTTAAATAGTATTTTGTATAAACCTATACGTATTTTCAAATGGTTTATTTTATACGCTAAAATATATATGTGTAGGCCTTGTTGTTATATGGGCTTTAGAAATCTTTCTTTAAATTAATATAAATAGTTTGGGGCAATATGTACATGTAATGGGTCTTATATATCTAATATTTCTAAATAAGTTTCAAATAGACAATATTTTGGGCTTTAGATTAAAATATATTTCTTGACATTACGAGTACTGGCTATGTTTTATAATTCTAAATAGATTATAACTATTTTCTAGATATAGCTATATAGGGACCTTCTTCTTTAAAACAAAGTTTCTCTTAGATTAATCTTAAATCGTGACTGATCATTTCTTCCTATGTTCCTTGCGATTCGGACTTCTTCACATCGACCCTAGGCTAAGCGGACTATCCTGGACACAACGGTATTATCGATTTCACCAGGAAAGGGCCACAGGCAAGTGTACTTTTTGATTGCTTTCGATTCATAGTAGCTTCTATTTCATGTTTATACATATGCTCTCTTGTTTGATGACACGTTGTCACATGGATTAGTATCATGGATTTGCTTATACTTCTTGACTGTCATTTACATGATTACCATGCTTGCGACTTGATTCCATGAGTACTAGCTGGGCGGGGAAAAATATCATATTAGACATGTTGACTATCCAGAAATATCTCCAAAATGTCTATTCTTGACTAATAGCAGTCGCACAATTCACGTACGGGA
>JANAVB010019569.1:42500-70223 GCA_029216955.1 Iris pallida
TGCACTTGGGCACTTAGCAGTGGGTTTCCCTGCTAATTGGAGCCTGGGTGATCTGAAGTTGGCCCTAGGGCCTGTACAGATCAGGTATTGCACCAGTAGCCATGTGCTCTAGTATGCATCCAGTATGTATGAGTGTGTGTTGTCAAGGAGTGTCCTAGGCATAGATGTTGGTGTAGGATGTGAGTAGTATCAGTATAGGTAAGGTATTTGGGTAATAGGAGGATGGAGATAGGGTACTAGGAATGAGGGGATCTCTGTTCAGGCACAGGTTAAATAGGTAGTCGGGCAAGCCCCTGCAGGCAAGAAAGATGTAAAGGCAGCACTGCCACACATGCAGTACATCTGTGCACTAAGTGCACATGTATTTGAAGGAGAGGAGACCCTATTCAGTAAGGGGTAATTTGTGTTTTAGTTTGGATTGATAGATAGGGTGATTTGGTAACAGATTTCAAACTAATTTGAATGCAGTCATATGTTAAGGGAATGAAGGTTGGCTTCAAACATTAGAGGGAAGAGGTTTTACAAGAGAAGATAAGAGGTTGTATGAAGATTAGGAGGTAAGGTAGTGAGTAGTATAAGTCATCATATTGATTAGGAGGTAAGACAGTGAGTAATATAAGTCATTATATTGATTTGGTGTCAATCCATGGGATTAAATTGGTATCAGTCCAAGGGACTAATGTATCAGTCATTAGACTGATTTGGTGTTAATCCATGGGATTGACTTGGTCCAAGGGACTGATGTATCAGTTATTAGACTGATAAATTGATCAGTCTTTAGACTTATATGGTCGATCAGTCATTAGATTGATGTTGTAGTGCCCCGACCCACAAGATGTCTTGTGATGGATGGTTGGTTCGATGAAGCATTATTGGACTTGGGATTTTGCGAAGGATCGCTTGGAAGGCTAGGCGATCGTGGCGGAAATCGTCTTATAAAAGTGAGTAGTGTTGAACCCTTCAAAGATCCTTTAGCTTCACGCTTAATAAAAGGATAGTATGTTATGTTTACTTGTTGAGTTGTTGAATAACACCTTGCATGAAAGTCTAAAAGATAATGAAAGATAATTAATCATAAGACCAGAAACTGTTGCAAATTATTTTGTGAATTGTGTGCTTCAAACCATTTCAATGAATCGTATGCTTGCGTTCTTTGCAATAAAATACATGACAGGTGAAAAAAAGTCCCAAATACTTGGGCAGTAAGTATGTCGAGCCTCAGCTCGATGAACGTATGCTAAACAGATGCTAAGTCCCAAGAATTGGGCAGTAAGTACATTGAGTATCGGTTGGAAAGATGTATAGTATCAAAGATATGGGAAAGGGATTGGGTAACAACATCCTATTATCCCGTCACCGATGTAGAATGTTGATTATGCCAAGACCCTGGAATAAGAAAGATGAAAATATGAATGAGAATGGTGGTTGAGCACTTAGTTTTCCTTATCATGCATTATATGTTTTCTTCATAGATAAGTTACATATACTTGCATGATCATGGACAACTTGTATACAAGGTAGTTCCCAGAACTGTAATCTGCGGCCACGGACCCGGTTCATCCTAGGGGGAACAAGGATGGTGTCGACGTACTAACATCGGGATTTTAGGACTTGCACTGGAGGCTTGCTACCGCCTACTGAAAGGACGCTGAAATACCCATGGTGCTGAAGTAGTAGTGTCACTCCCGTTTTCCGTTATACGTATTTTCAGTATACGTGTACGGATGTTCGACCCGTATTTTGACTTGTCTAGCATGACATAGTTTGGTCTTGGTTTAGCTCGGCATGGTTTATTTTGACTTGGTTTGGGCCAAGTGGTTCATCATGATAAACCCCCCTTTATAACCCAACTCCACTCTCTCTCTCTCTCTCTCTCTCCTCATTACTCTTTCATTTATTTTCCTTCTCCATTAATTCTCTCCCAAACCCTTAGGCAAGTGTCATCTTGCTTCATGGAGGAACTCCATTTTAGTTGTTCCATTGTCTTTCCTACAAGCTTTTAAGACTATTTAGTACTTAGAATTTTTGGTTTTGGAGAATTAATTCTTGTAAATCTAATTTTTCTTAAATCTTGGTTTTCTTGAGTTTTGATCTATCAAACTTCTTTATTTTCAAGTTTTGATTGTTCCATGTTGTAGAGAATTCGATTTTACTCAAAATAGACCTTTGAAAACCCAGATTTCAATCTGTTTTGAATGATTTGTGAACTTGAAGAGTTTATGGGTTCCATGGTTCTTCTTCTCGGGTTGGAGAAGAAGAACAGTGTGTGGGCACATAGCATTTTATGCACCCACAGTAGCTTCAACCTTGGGCGCATAGCCCTTTATATGTGCCCAAGCTCCATGCCTTCTTCAGTGTGGGTGCATGGCTTTATATGCGCCCATAGCTTTTACTTGCTTATGCACATAACTTCAGATATATGTTAAGTCATGGTATTCCTTTGTAGTGGGCGCATATCCCTTATTATGCGCCCACGTAGCCAGTGAAGAGAGTCTCCAAACTTATCTTCAAATGCACCCTGCCTCACTCACGGGGGCACATAGCCTTGGGCGCATGCATGTGGACGCATAGACCATGGGCGCATGCACTCTTTGGTGTATACCTTCCATAGCATATGCTCTACATGATGCATTTAGCCTTGGGCGCATGCATGTGGGCGCATAGCCTTGGGTGCATGTGTGGGGGCGCATAGCCTTGGGCGCATAGCCCTGGGTGCATGCTCTCCATGCCACCCCATTGACCCCTTGTGCCATCTCTTGCAATTATCCATGTTTGTCTCCATGGTCTTTAGTGTGAGTTGTGACTTTGCTTGTACTCTTTAATTGACTAGGTCCTATAATGTTATTTTCCATGATTGCACATATACTCTGAATTTTAAACACGATCTTGGTATGGCACGTACACTCTCTAATAACTCCTTGATAGTGGCCCGCTATGGTGCACTTACATGAACACGACATGACAATATAACTTTACATTGTAACTCTTGATAGTGACCCATCATGGTACACTCTTGACAAGCAACTTGACATGATAATTCTTGATAGTGGCCCGCTGAGGCGCACTCTCGACAAGTAATCTTGATAAGTAACCTAACATGATAATCTTGATATGTTGTTTCGACGGCTATCTTGACTTAGTAAGTAACTCTTGTCTTGACACCGTGGGTGTTTGTGCTTGTATAAGCTACATGTCTCGTCTTGCATCATGTCTAGGATATGAATACTTAATTTTCTACGGTCAGGGATTCATACTGAATCTGACTAGGATAATGACTAGATTGATCAAGTAGTCCATGAAGAGATTTCCTAGCTACAGGCAGTCCCGTTATCTTGGTGCTTTAATTGGACTTGTAGCCTACCATCGAGTATGGCACATTTCTAGCATACTGTCATATGTTGCACCCCCAAGTCACCTAATCCAACTATCTCAACTTGCAACTGGATAACCTGGATTACGTCTGCAGGGCTTGTGGCTGTTGGAATATCTCAATGCATCTTGTTAATAACTAGGCTTGTGATAACCCTAGTTAGTTAAAGTATCAAGCCGTACTTATTGCTTGGCCGTGATTGATGGATGGAGTCCCGTCTAGTCTTGCCTAGACAGTGCCAGCCTATGATTACTTCAGTACATTTACTGTTTATATTTACCCTTATTGATAATCGGTCAGAAACTAAGTTCTGTTCAGGTGAAGGATTACAACCCAGGTCCTTGTTTGGTTTACGGGTTGTAACTTGGTTACCGGAGTAGTTTTTTAGTTATCTTATCGTTTATCCCCTGAATTCTTAACTCCAAGTTTCCTTGTTATTATTATGCCTTGTGATCTAACATGCTGGTTTTAGTTCTTAAGTGAAGCCTCCCTTGTGGCACTTGCTCTTTCTGGGGTCTGATCCAGCTGGTTTTGTATGGCCAGATTTCGGAGTAGCACCCGAAGATCTTTCAGCCTTCCAGCTAGATGGTGAATACTAGACGCAACCCTGGCAACGAGTAGGTTTTATTTTGCTCTCCCACTCCATTGTAAATTATTCTTTTGAGGCGTTTAGCCGCCGAGCAAGTGTTAGCTCGTGTTGAAAGCTTATATTTTCTGTCTGCCTAAAGGCTGTGACATGATTGACAAATCCTAAGGTTGATCATGTATGATTTTAACTCTTGCTAGTCTTCGCATTTTATATGACTAGCTTCATGATCATCTGAATATGTAATGTATGGGACACCTTACTTTGTATGTCTGATGATCTGCCTAGATTTGTTCTTGACCATAAGAGACTAATGGCTTGTAGTTAAACCCTCATGCAACTAGACAGCCATGACCGTATTACGAGGTGGAATTCACTTCAGTATACGTAGCTAGCTGTGTCTGTCCTCCGCTCTCTAGTATTCTGGTTCTGGGGCATGACAAGTAGCACGGTGTTTCAGAAACCACCCATAGATTCATACCCCATTCGGAGTTAGCCGTTCGCCAGGAAGACGGTCCAAGATGGCATGTCGCCAGTGACCTTCATATAGATAGGTCCAGTGCTAATGATGTCTTATGCAGACAGAGTAAGTTATTACTCAATTACAGAGAAGGATGTCGGCTGTTGGTAAGAATCACCTGAAGGGTGATAATTATATTGAATTATGATATTGTTCCTAACAATGTCTTGTACAGGCTGAGTAAGTATTATAAATATACAGTGATGGCTACACGACCATGGGTAAGAATCACCAAAGGGTGATAACTGTATGCTTTAAATTATGTTGGCTATGAGATTTGCATGCTTTACTTCTTGTCGGCTATAACATGAAATTGACCCTAAGGCAACGAGAAAGACCACTGTTAATAATGTTCTATAACATGATTACTTAGTGTTATCTTCTTAGGTGAGTTGTGTCACGCCTCGATTCGGGGAATCGCTCGCTTTGCTACGATTCACGCCGAATCGATCGTCCTCGCTAAGGCGTGATGCCGTACAAGTCTGGAGTTGCACTTGTATAAGGCTAGAACATGCACATTTATATCACTTTGAAATATTTGAAAATATAAGCCACAGTTGCGGAAACATTGAGACACAATATAGGAAGAAGAAATACTCATTTTATTCATAATTGTAGTCAGAATACAACTTTTCTCGATAATATTTGAAATGCCATTTCGGCTACATTGATTCATAAAAAAAGTACAACTGATAGGCTGCCATGAAATAATTTCCCGTTCCATACATCATGCCCCTTTAGTACTTTGAAATATAAGCAGCTATCTTTGAAATCTCCGCAATACTTTGTGCGTCTTTAGGGAAAAACAACTTGAAAGGAAACAGCAGTTCAGAAAGCTTTAGTTCGGACGTGCGCCTGAGCCTTCTCCAGTACCTGTGGAGGAGGGGTCAGCACATTATAACAATGCGCTGGTGAGCCCCGTTGGCCCACTCAGCTAAACCAATATTTTATTAATGACAAGCATTTTAAAGATATGAACTTATTAGGGACAGGCAACATTCAGAGTAATTCACAATAAATGCAACATGGAATAAACCATGTTTACTTTACCATTGGCCGAATCCAGCTTTCCTGCATAAGATACAGGATAATAATAATATACTTACCGCCCCTGCATAAAATAATCATTAGCATGCATCCTGACTACATAGCCACTGGCGTTGTTAAACCATATGGACATCTCTTTGCCTTATAGGACTTCAAGGTAATGCAATGACTCCAAAGTAGGTAGCTAGCCCCTAAGGATGCCTCACAATACCCGTGCTCCCATTAGCACGCCAATGCTTCCTCCTAGGCCGAATCGGTCCCGGCGCCCCAGTACCGATTCGAGAAAACACACCACCAAACCTTGTGCACAAGTTGTCCATAACCATGGGAATGCGTGATCGACTCGATAAGCAAACAGTGCATGGTAGTTTTGAAAGTAAATAGACAACTTGTTCATTTCGCAGCATTTCATCATCATTCTAGGTATCAATTCAATCTCAATTCAATGTTCAGTGGACAAGCATAATCTCAATTGTTGTTAACAGTGTAATCGATTCATTTTAATGTTCAAGGGACTAGCATTCATTTCAATGTTCTATGAACTAGCATTCATTTCAATGTTCTATGAACTAGCATTCATTTCAATGTTCAATGTTCAATCTCTAGCTTCTTAGTGGTATTGACTTGTGGCATTTAGCAACTTGATATCGATCAACGGATGTTGCAAGACAATTATTTAGTTTGCATGAAGGAATAGCGAGAGGGACAATACCACCACAGAGATCCACACTCACCAAATTAGAGAATCGCCGAGAGAGAGAGGAACACTTGCACGCTTAGCCTTCCGTCACGCGTCAGTCTGCATTGGCACCAAAAGTTTGGTTAATAATCCATCTCGTTGTGTTCTCTTCTCTCAGAATTCTCAAGAATGAATGCTATGCAAATCGATGAAAACGGGCAAGAATCAAATCATCGAAAATCATTCAGAAAAGCATCCATCAAAACCAAGCAGCAAAACCAGCAGCAAAATATCCAGAGAAAACTCTTGGACGCATTTCAAGAGAAACCAATCCATTAGTTGGAAAGGTTCTTATGCACTTGTCCGTGATCGATTCGGTACTGACGGTAAGTTTCCCCAATACTCGGTTCCGACCGAGTTAGCCAAGCCACAAGCCTTACATAGTGAACCGCTAGGAGCGGGACACTACATAATATACCACTAAGAAAAAGTTTCGTCCTCGAAACTTAAAGCAAAAGTCCTACCTCAAAATTATCAAACAGCGAGGGATATTTCATCCGCATCTCTTTCTCTAATTCCCATGTCGACTCCTCTACAGCATGGTTCCGCCACAGCACGTTGACCAGGGATACTGTCTGATTCCACAAAACTTTCTCTTTCCTGCCCAAAATTTGGACAGGCTCTTCAGTGTAGGATAGGTCAGCGCTCAGCTGCAACTGATCGAAGTTCACTACATGGCTTGGATCATGCACGTACTTCCGTATACATGGAAGACATCGTACACATCAGCCAAGGCCGGAGGTAGTGCAAGTCGATAAGCCACTGAGGCTACCTTCTCTAAGATCTCGAATGGTCCGACGAATCTCGGGCTTAGCTTTCCTTTCATCCCAAACAGCATCAGACCTCGCATGGGTGTGACCTTCAAGAAGACATGATCGCCTGCTGTGAATTCCAAAGGTCATCGATGTACGTCCGCATAACTCTTCTGTCGACTTTGAGCAACTCTAAGTCTTTCTCGAATTAAGTGAACTTTCTCGACGGCCTGCTCCACAAGTTCCGGTCCAAGCACTTGCCGTTCACCTACTTCATCCCAGCATACTGGTGATCGACATTTCCGTCCATATAAGGCTTCGTACGGGGCCATTTGAATACTTGCCTGATAACTGTTGTTATAGGCAAATTCTGCTAATGCGAGATGTGTGTCCCAATTTGTCTTCGAATCGAGCACGCACAATCTCAACATATCTTCAAGAATCTGGTTTACTCTCTCTGTCTGACCATCAGTCTGCGGATGGTAAGCCGTACCGAAGTTCAACTTTGTGCCCATAGCCGAGTGCAGACTTATCCAAAATCGCGACAAGAATCTTCCGTCTCTATCCGATACTATAGAAGCTGGCACCCCATGTAATCGAACAATTTCATTTATGTAAATCTGAGCCAACCGTTCTACTCCCATGTAACTTTTATTGGAATAAAATGTGCCGACTTGGTTAATCTATCCACGATAACCCCAATCGCATCATTTCCCTTCTGAGTTCTTGGCAAGCCGACTATAAAATCCATACAGATATTATCCCACTTCCACAGTGGAATAGCCAAATTTTGTAATTCTTCGCCTGGCCGTTGGTGTTCGGCCTTCACACGCTGACAATCCATGCATTGTGACACAAATAGCGCCACATCCTTCTTCATACCATGCCACCAAAAAGTTGAGCGTAGATCTTTATACATTTCCGTGCCTCCCGGATGCAAGGAATACTTTGCGAAATGAGCCTCGGTCAGTATTTCCTTCCTGATATCCTCGTCCTTAGGGACGCACAATCTTTCCTTGACACGAATAGTGTCATCTTCAACGGTAAAGTCTGACGCCTTTCCTGCTAGAATCAACTCGCGTATCTTCTGCAGAAATGGGTCATCCTTCTGAGCAATCTTAATCCTTCCCTGGAGACTCGGCTCAAGTTGTAACTGAGCCAACTGCACATTCTGTGGACGAATCCTAAACTCGATGCCCATCTCTTCAAGATCTCGTAGTACCTCTTTTGCTACTGTTAGGGACCCAACAAATTTCCGACTCAAGGCATCAGCTACCACATTTCCTTTACCCGGCGTGTAGAAGATTGTCAAGTCATAATCCTTGATCAATTCTAACCAACGCCGCTGCCTCAAATTCAATTCTTTCTGTGTGAATATATATTTCAGGCTCTTGTGATCCGTGAAGATCTCGCAGGACACACCATAGAGATAGTGTCGCCACAATTTCAATGCGAACACAATCGCCGCCAGTTCCAAATCATGTGTTGGGTAATTCTTCTCATGCTGTTTGAGTTGTCTTGAAGCATAAGATATTATCTTCCCACGTTGCATGAGAACACATCCTAACCCAAGTCCCGACGCGTCACTGTAGATCTGAAATCCCTCAGAGCCTTCCGGAAGTGCTAAAATTGGAGCCGTGACAAGCCGCTGCTTGAGTTCTTGGAAACTACTCTCACAGTCGTCCGTCCACTTAAATACTACTCCCTTCTGAGTCAGGCGAGTCAAAGGCGAGGCGATTCTCGAGAAGTCTTTCACAAATCTACGGTAGTACCCGGCTAAACCAAGGAAACTCCGTATTTCACTAGCTGAAGCAGGCTGCTTCCAGTCCACAACTGCCTCAATCTTCTTTGGGTCGACGGCAACACCTTCTGCCGAAACAACATATCCTAGGAACGACACGCTATCCATCCAAAACTCGCACTTGCTCAGCTTCGCATAGAGCTGGTTGTCCCGCAGCGTCTGAAGTACTTCTCTCAAGTGTTCGACATGAGTCTCCCTGTCCTTTGAGTAGATCAAGATGTCATCAATGAACACAACAACAAACTTGTCTAAAAACGGTCGAAACACTCTATTCATTAAATCCATAAAGGCTGCTGGAGCATTAGTCAAGCCGAATGGCATGACCAAAAACTCATAATGTCCGGAATGCTGACTTAGGAACATCTTCGGGTCTGATCTTCAACTGATGGTATCCTGAACGAAGATCAATTTTTGAAAACACGGTCGCCCCTTGTAGCTGATCGAATAGATCATCTATCCTTGGCAACGGATACTTGTTACGGATGGTTGCCTTATTCAGTTCTCTGTAATCGATGCATAGCCGCATCGTTCCATCCTTCTTCTTTACAAACAGCACTGGAGCTCCCCATGGAGATACACTTGGGCGAATGTATCCCCGGTCTAATAATTCTTGTAGCTGCACCTTTAGTTCCTTCAATTCTGCCGGAGCCATCCTGTACGGCGCCTTAGATATCGGACGAGTATCCGGGTGTCAATTGTGAACTCAATTTCTCTATCCGGCGTCATCCTAGGTATCTCGTCCGGAAACACATCAGGAAACTCTGCCACAATTTCGATCTGATTTGAGCCTACACACTTCATTCGAGTGTCTTGGACAGAAGCGAGAAAGCCTTCACACCCCGAGTACAGCATGTGCCTTGCTGTAACTGTCGATATTACCATAGGTCCTTGGAACGCCGAGCCGCACGAGTAAGAAAACTCTATTTCTCCAGGTAGGCAAAACACAACTCTCTTATCCGTACAGTCGATCGTTGCATGACAGGCGCTGAGCCAGTCCATTCCCAATATGATATCGTACTCTTTGATGTCGAGTACAATTGCGTCCAAAGATAAAGTTTTGCCTCCAATCTTGATGTAGCCGTCCCTGCAAATCAAAGTTGCAGGCATATCTACTCCCGAAGGAGTACTAACACATAAAGCTGTCTTTAATTGAGTCATACAAATTTTATTTTCCGTTGCAAAATCAGAGAGATAAAGCAATGAGTAGCACCAGAATCAAAAAGTACTCTTGCAGGTATGCCTTTGTACAGCAACATACATGTTATAACATTCTCTGCGGTCTGGGCCTCTGCCTGAGTCAAGGCATAAACCCTTGCTTGGCCACCTTGTTGATTCGGTGCATTTCCAGTTGGAGCTGGCAAGGCTGGTGGCGCCTGGCCACGATGCTGGTTGTTGTGTTGGCCCCGGTTCTGATTGTTGTTATGCCCACGATAGTAATTATTGTTATTCCCACGAGGAGGATACTGGTTCTCTCCCTTAGTTCTGCATTCAAATGCCTTGTGATTCATTCCCCCACATTTGTAACACCCGACGCGACAATCCTCGCGACGATGACCAATTCGATTGCACCTGTTGCAATGCAGTTCCTGATACGGTCCTTTGTTATTGCCCATATTCGGACGCTTAGGCGCGTCATTTCTTCCTGCAGACCAAGGTCGTTTCTGATTGTTGAGTCCTTGGTTGCTCTGGTTGTCCCACGACTACCCGGTTGATGAAATCTCTCCATTTCGAGAGCTGTCTCGTACGCCTCCCGGTAAGACGTACATTTTCGACTTAGAACATCCCGCTCCAGGCCTTCATTCAAGCCTTGCACAAATCTTTTTCGCTTGGCATCGTCATTCGGTACCATGTACCCAGCGAATGCGACTCTCTTCAAAAACTCTGTCTCGTAGTCATGCACTGACATACTGCCCTGTCGAAGTGCAATGAACTCATTCTCTTTTTGTTGACGGATCGCAGGTGGAATGAATTGGGTAATGAAAGCCTGCTTGAAGGCCTCCCAAGACATCTTCATCTCCTGACTATTTCCGCAAAGTGCCTGTCTCTGCGAAATCCACCATTCCTGGGCCTTGAGACGAAGTTGTACAGTGGCACAATCCACTCTCTTGCTGCCCTGAATCTCTAACATTCGAAAATAGCCCTCCAGTGTGTTCAAGAAGCCCATCACCTCATCTGGCTCCTCTTTCCCTAAATTCAGGCGGGTCGCAACTTTTAAATTCAGAGAACTTGAAGCTCGTCCTCTTCCGTGTCGGCGTCTCAGCTTTCTCTGCCGGCACTTCCACGGTCTCGGTTGTTGCGGCCTTTGCAGAAACATTAGAATCGGCCGTCAACTTGGTGACAATCTGAGTCAGACTATCAACTTGCTTTTGTTGAGCATCCAGCTGCTCCTGAAACTGATACTGAAGCTGCTCCTGAAGCGCGCGATGTTGAGCTTCGCTCTGCTTCCTCTGAGCCTCCATTTGCTTAATCAGTTTCTCAATCGGGTCCGACGATGAGTTCGTCTTTGAGCTATCACCCTTAGTCATTCTACAACAAAGAAATAATTCCATTAGCACTCATAAAATATTTATGGGCTTATTGTATGGAACATTATTTCATGCCAGCGCTATCGACACCATCAATCGAGAAAATTTGCATCAAGACTTCCTTTTGAAAATATTTTTGAAATCCGAGGATTCTAAACCGTGCTCTGATACCAACTTGTCACGCCCCGATTCGGGGAATCACTCGCTTTGCTACGATTCACGCCGAATCGATCGTCCTCGCTAAGGCGTGATGCCGTACAAGTCTGGAGTTGCACTTGTACAAGGCTAGAACATGCACATTTATATCATTTTGAAACATTTGAAAATATAAGCCACAGTTGCGGAAACATTGAGACACAATATAGGAAGAAGAAATACTCATTTTATTCATAATTGTAGTCAGAATACAACTTTTCTCGATAATATTTGAAATGCCATTTCGGCTACATTGATTCATAAAAAAAGTACAACTGATAGGCTGCCATGAAATAATTTCCCGTTCCATACATCATGCCCCTTTAGTACTTTGAAATATAAGCAGCTATCTTTGAAATCTCCGCAATACTTTGTGCGTCTTTAGGGAAAAACAACTTGAAAGGAAACAGCAGTTCAGAAAGCTTTAGTTCGGACGTGCGCCTGAGCCTTCTCCAGTACCTGTGGAGGAGGGGTCAGCACATTATAACAATGCGCTGGTGAGCCCCGTTGGCCCACTCAGCTAAACCAACATTTTATTAATGACAAGCATTTTAAAGATATGAACTTATTAGGGACAGGCAACATTCAGAGTAATTCACAATAAATGCAACATGGAATAAACCATGTTTACTTTACCATTGGCCGAATCCAGCTTTCCTGCATAAGATACAGGATAATAATAATATACTTACCGCCCCTGCATAAAATAATCATTAGCATGCATCCTGACTACATGGCCACTGGCGTTGTTAAACCATATGGACATCTCTTTGCCTTATAGGACTTCAAGGTAATGCAATAACTCCAAAGTAGGTAGCTAGCCCCTAAGGATGCCTCACAATACCCGTGCTCCCATTAGCACGCCAATGCTTCCTCCTAGGCCGAATCGGTCCCGGCGCCCCAGTACCGATTCGAGGAAATACACCACCAAACCTTGTGCATAAGTTGTCCATGACCATGCGAATGCGGATCGACTCGATAAGCAAACAGTGCATGGTAGTTTTGAAAGTAAATAGACAACTTGTTCATTTCGCAGCATTTTATCATCATTCTAGGTATCAATTCAATCTCAATTCAATGTTCAGTGGACAAGCATAATCTCAATTGTTGTTAACAGTGTAATCGATTCATTTCAATGTTCAAGGGACTAGCATTCATTTCAATGTTCTATGAACTAGCATTCAATTCAATGTTCTATGAACTAGCATTCATTTCAATGTTCAATGTTCAATCTCTAGCTTCTTAGTGGTATTGACTTATGGCATTTAGCAACTTGATATCGATCAACGGATGTTGCAAGACAATTATTTAGTTGGCATGAAGGAATAGCGAGAGGGACAATACCACCATAGAGATCCACACTCACCAAATTAGAGAATCGCCGAGAGAGAGAGGAACACTTGCACGCTTAGCCTTCCATCATGCGTCAGTCTGCATTGGCACCAAAAGTTTGGTTAATAATCCATCTGTTGTGTTCTCTTCTCTCAGAATTCTCAAGAATGAATGCTATGTAAATCGATAAAAACGGGCAAGAATCAAATCATCGAAAATCATTCAGAAAAGCATCCATCAAAACCAAGCAGCAAAACCAGCAGCAAAACATCCAGAGAAAACTCTTGGACGCATTTCAAGAGAAACCAATCCATTAGTTGGAAAGGTTCTTATGCACTTGTCCGTGATCGATTCGGTGCCGACGGTAAGTTTCCCCAATACTCGGTTCCGACCGAGTTAGCCAAGCCACAAGCCTTACATAGTGAACCGCTAGGAGCGGGACACTACAAGTTGGGCCAGCATCGCTCGCCATTACATTGATGATGTACTGACCCACATTGTGGATTATGGGAGAAATCGTTTGATCAGTGCTTGGCATCGATGAATCGGATGGGTGTGCAGAAGCTCTTTTTGCAAGACGATGTCTTCTGCTTATGGAACATAATATATGGAACAGTGTAAATCAGTTGTACCAGTAGATTGTAGCCAAATTAGCAAGTTCATTATAAAGAAGTCGGTATATTCAGTTGTAGCCAAAAGGACAGGTGTATATATTCAGTTGGCTATTCAAGAGTATTATAATCAGTTGTAAACTCTGTATTCCGCTGCAAGTCTTGTAATCTATTATAATTATCAATAAAGAGATACGTTTCTTCATATCTTGTGTGACTTTAATTTATCTGCTTAGATTTGCTGCGCTGTCGTTATTTTCTGAGAAATACCAGGAACTGTAATGGTTTTGCCTTGTCCAAGTGCAATCTAGACTTGTACGGCATCACGTCCAGTAGCTAGTTTTCAATCCTCCAGGATCGGGGCATGACATAATGGTATCAGAGCACGGCTTTACGTCCTTCGATTCTTATTCGATTTGTTTCAAATCAATGTTCCTACTAAGATGATTCAAAGCTGCTTCTGCGATGATTCAAAGACTGCTTTCACGATTATTCAAATGCTTCCGCAGTGAATCAATATTGCTTGAATACTCAAAGTTGCTTCTGCGATGAAATCAAAGTTGCCTCTACGATGACTCAAAGTGCTTCCGCGATTATTCAGTGTTGTTTCAAAATTATTCTAAGTTGTTCCCTTGACTAAAAGCCCATTGATCCTTTTGGTCGCTCACTGGATGTTCCATACAATAAGTCTAAATACGTGGACTATGATGTGTGTGCTTTGTTGAATTCTTAAAAGATACCAAAACGAATAACAATAATACGATGCAATAATAAGTTGGTATGTGTGATGGATGTCTTATGTGTGGGATTCATTGAAGTCGATTGTTATGCAGCAATCGACTGTGGGTGATGGCATAGTATGTTGGAATAGAATATACATGGATTTTAGTGAATGGGAATCGACATAATCTTGAGTCGGTATTTGTGGTCAGCATAACCACTACAGGATAGATAGTCTATATTGGACGTTGGTTTGATGCGAAGGGAATATTGTGTCGAAAATTGCTTGAGCTTTGAGTGGTATATTGTATATACCCTCGTCGTGATGAGATGTCCCTTGACCCTGTTTGTGGCATAGTAATTACTTTACCTGCAAGGTATTGGGTAGTATCGAGTCATAGTTAGGACTACGATTAATACATGACGGCTAGACGTGTCCCTTGATTATTAAGTTCGGATGACCTGATGCGAGATTGAAATGGTTAGCATTATACTAGATAAATAAGAAATTGAGAATATGAAATGAATGCCTTGGTTGGGAAAGGAACGATTACAGATTCAAGCGTTACTTGAATAAGTTGGATAAAAGGATTGTAGGCTCAGTAACGATGGTGGGGTGTTGCTATCGAAAGATTTTGCGAGAACAACTATAGACCATATATTGAACGATGTTGGAATTGAGTAAATCGAATTGCGTGTTGGACATCGACAAATTAATGGTGATGTTAGGCGCTTATCAGGATGTTACGAATGATTTAGAAGATGCAGAGAGTTACATCAACGACCGAAAAGTTAGAGAATGGATGAGGAAATGGATGGCCATGTACGTTGTGTAGTTGTACTTGAGAGAATTAGATGTGTCCCGAATTAACAAGTTATGATCCTTGATTATTTTGAGGCACAGAGAATGAATACTTGTCCCTTGATGCATGAAAGAGTGAAAGTTCCTTATAAGAGTTGGATGGTTGGGATACAAATATATATCGAGGTGCAGTGATATGTAATAGACCATGTCGGTGAATAATGTTGTCGCATGAATAACGAGTTTGGGTGGAATATATAATTATTGGATGATGACTTAGCAAATGAGTTATGTCATATTCACTAGATGACCGATATACGGATGCTGGATGTTTAGTTCCATAGTAATTGGATCGGTGCATGAATAATAAATATTCTTATGGAATCACAAGGAGAGAGTGCAAAACGAATGTTGATGGTTAACGTGAATTGCTAAGAGATGTCTGTGTTTATTGATAGCAAAAATTCATAGGGGATGCCTACGGAAGAAATACGATTATATAGTGCCTATTTTATTGGTTAAAGAGTACAGACCGTATCAATGATCTAAAAATGTGGGAATTGAATATATCGCGAAGAGATTGAAACAAAGATATGGTAAATAGTAGACTGTTGAGGTAACAATATTAGATTATGACTCAGAATAGTTGACCTGATTAAATAGACAATTTGAGTACGATATGAGGATGCAAGTCGAATTGAGCAGATTTTATGTCTATGCAAGTGGAAATTGAAAGTTTGGATATTCGATTGAGAAATTTATATGATGGCTTCGGGATTGACCCTTAAGATTTGTCGGATAGAATTGTTGGATAGATTTTGCCAGTTGTGGGTAAGTCTAGAATGACTTTGTGGGGTACAACCCGATGATGAGTACGGGTAGAAAGACTTGACCCTAGAATGTCAGTTGGTTGCCTAGAATATCGATTGGTTGCCTAAAGTATCGGTTGGTTGCCTAAGTTTTAGATTGGTTGGCTATGTTATTTCAGTTGTTCGAGTTTGGGTCATAAGATTAGGGTGGTGTCCCATGTCCCTTAAGTTGGTCAGATCATAGATTATCCTTGAGATAAGATAGAGTTGTCCCTATGATAAGAATTGGTTACCTCTAAGATAAGAGATAAGTATGTTCCTGATAGCTATCCATCTCATATGAGTTAGCTGAATGTCTGATTTAGTTTAGATTAGTTGACCGTAGAGACTTGACTGAATGCTAAGTTGACTATTGGAAACCCGTAGGATGTCCCTATTGATGTTGTGTGGGTATTGTCATAATGAGTAAGATGTGTCGGGAAGTAAACTTTGGAATGGAATGGAGATTGAAAAATTCAATGTTATAATGTTGAATGGGATGACGGATCATGTTGGTTTCAAAACTTTGTTGCCTTATTTGGGAAAGTCAAAATTTTGCTAAAGCTGGTTGGATTTGGTTGGTTGAATCATATTGAGATGCTTAAGTTGATGGTTGTGCCTTGAGACAGTCAGAATAAATTCATGGGTGGATAATATTGGAATTGGAAGGAAAAGTGTAACGACATAATTGGATAGTGCATGTAGTCGAGATCGATGAGAGCGAATGAAATGTTGAAAGGACCCTCGGAATTAATTGGAATATGAGAGTTGCTTATGCGAGAGGATAATATGTTGGCTTGATCAATACGAGAAAATATTTGAGAATCGGGGATTTGGTTGCTTATGCGAGAGTTGCTTATACGAGAGGATAATATGTTACTAGAGTGGAATGATGGTACAATTTGATGGATGGATCATAATCGAGAAATTTACGAGTTGCAAACAAAGTATATGGATGCGAACGATAACGAGTACGAAAATTGATCGATGAGAATCGGGGTATCAAAATGAAATATGGTTATAGAATTTATCAACTTTGGTGGCATGAATGACAATGAACTTGAAAGGAATACTTTAGGAATATTTTGGATCGGCTGTGGGAAAATTTCTTAAGTTGAAATTTATTGTGCTATTGATTGGTTGGATATTTGAATACAAGTTGGGCATATATGAGATGTTCAGAGCAATTACTAATGTTCAGAAAAGAAGTTACACCGTAGCTCGTTCGTTTTCTTTATCACTGAACTTGGCTGAAGTGCATGTATTTCTGGGATGCCCAAAATATGTGTATAATTCCAACTAAGTGGTATATTGAATTCAAACGAAGCCACGGGGAAGATTATCACATGCTAAGAAAATTGTACGAGCGTTGGAGGAAGAATAAAGATGGTAAACTATTTTGAATCAATTTGGAATATTGTGATGAGATGGTACATTACTTGAAATCAATCGAGATATTGCGAAGAAATGTTAAATGATGCAAGTTGATGGTTGAGAAGTTTCATAAAAGTCGGTTAAAGTTTTGGGAATGAGTTTTGTTTTAAGTTTCGAGGACGAAACTTTTTCTGAGTGGTATATATTGTAGTGCCCCGACCCGCAAGATGCCTTATGATGGGTGGTTGGTTCGATGAAGCCTTGTTGGACTTGGGATTTAGGCGGGATCGCTTGGAAGGTTAGGCGATCGTGGCAGGAATCGTCTTATAAAAGTGAGTAGTGTTAAACCCTTCGAAGATCCTTTAGCTTCACGCTTAGTAAAAGGATAGTATGTTATGTTTACTTATTGAGTTGCTGAATAACACCTTGTATGAAAGTCGAAAAGATAATGAAAGATAATTAATCACAAGACCCAAAACTGTTGTGAATCATTTTGTGAATTATGTGCTTTGAATTATTTCAATGAATTGTATGCTTGCGTGCTTTGCAATAAAATACATGACAGGTGAAGGAAAAGTCCCAAATACTTGGGTAGTGAGTATGTCGAGCCTCAGCTCGATGAACGTATGCTAAACAGATGCTAAGTCCCAAGAATTGGGCAGTAAGTACATTGAGTATCGGTTGGAAAGATATATGGTATCAAGATGTGGGAAAGTGATTGGATAACAACATTCTATTATCCCGTCGCCGATATAGAATGTTGATTATGCCAAGACCCTGGGAATGAGAAAGATGGAAATACGAATGAGAATGGTGGATGAGCACTTAGTTTTCCTTATTATGCATTATAGGTTTTCTTCATAGATAAGTTGCATATACTTGTATGGTCATGGACAACCTGTATACAAGGTAGTTCCCAGAACGGTAATCCACGACCATGGAACCGGTTCATCCTCGGGGGAACAAGGATGGTGTCGACGTACTGACATCGAGATTTTGGAACTTGCAGTGGGAGCTTGCTACCACCCACTGAAAGGACGTCGAAATACCCATGGTGCTGAAGTAGTAGCACGGTGTTTCGAAAACCTCCCATAGATTTGCACCCCATTCGGAGTTAGCCGTTCGCCAGGAAGACGGTCCAAGATGGCATATCGCCAGTGACCTTTATATAATAGGTCCAGTGCTAATGATGTCTTATGCAGGCAGAGTAAGTTATTACTCAATTACAGGAAAGGATGTCGGCTGTTGGTAAGAATCACCTGAAGGGTGACAATTATATTGCTAACAATGTCTTGTGCAGGCTGAGTAAGTATTATAAATATACAGGGATGGCTACACGACCGTGGGTAAGAATCACCAAAGGGTGATAATTGTATGCTTTAAATTATGTTGGCTATGAGATTTGCAAGCTTTACTTCTTGTCGGCTATAACATAAAATTGTAAACCCCCTAAATTTTACTTAAATTTTTATTTATTTATATTTGGCTTCGATATTTGCTTTCCTATTGGTACGTCGCGCGTAAGTTTGTGTTTCGTATTTGCTCATCGAGTGCGAATATGTGCGAGGTAAAAACATTTTTCATTAGATAGAAGTATAGTTTCCAAAATAAATATATGATAAATATTTTATTTGCTTGAAGTTGTAAAAAGCGTCACAATGGGATTGCCAAAACCTCATTTTATTTTGTATTTTAAAAAGGGTTATTATTTCGTTGTTCAAATATAAGAAAAATTATTGCTTTATGAAAATATGCTATTTGTGTGCGAGTGACATGAAATTTTTATTTCATGTCCCCTTTAATTTTCGAAGACTAATTATAATTGTTTTATTTAATTATAAAAATGTATTCAAAGATTTAAAGTTATTGTGAATTTCGAAATTTCTTAATAAGATTTTTTTTTGGTTATAAAAAGTTATTTTGGAAATGTTTGATTTAATATTTAACTAATTTTGATGATTTAAACTTACAAAGATTATATTGGCTTTATTTTAATATAGCTTTGAATTAAAAGTAGGTTTTATCTATATTGATTTGGATTTGATAAAACTTATTTTTAAATTGATTCGAATCGATATGTAATTATCTGCGGGGATTTAAACTAATCCAAATCCTTATCTAAATGGGATCCTCCGCCCCCTATATAAGGAGATGCTCCTTTTTTCCATCGATTCACAACCCAAATATCTCTAAACAAGCATCGTGCATCGTGCATCGTGCATCGTGTCTGTGTCGCATTTTCCTTCCACTATATTCTTCTAATTATAAAAATAAATATTTCCGTCCGACAATCCCGGACGTCCAGCCAGTCGTGTTGGACAGCCCCGATACGGCACAACCCATCCCCGACACAGGCCAAGAATCTAACCCTACCCCAGCTCTCCTACCAGCGGTCGACCGCTAGCCCGGCCAAGGCAGCACCACCAATACTGTCGCCACCTTCCACTGCCACCCGCTGCCATCAAACCATTCGTCACCATCATCACCAGTGAAGGAAAGGGGAAGGGGACCCTAACATGATCGAGAACCCTGCCGGCCTCCGCGAATGGAGCGATGCCCCGCTTTGATGTGGTCACCTCCTTCTGCCCTCGGCCTCGAGCACGGTCGCGCACACACCCACACCTCGTCCGACTGCGAACGTCGCTCCCTGGCGTCCGCCTCCGTCTGGCGAAGCCGGATTCCCCAGATCCGGCGCCGTCCTCCGCACGAACGCCCAGGGCGATCACCCCTTGCCGTACGACGACCAGCCGCCGAGCGCCCCTCCAGCACGCCGCCTTCTGTTCGACCTTCGTGGGAGTCGCACCCAGATCCGAAGAACGCCGCCTGACCACCGGACCAGTGCGCCGCCGCGTGCAGGTCTCCACCGCGGTCGTCCGAGCCCACTTCACTAGTAACCCCTTCTTCCTCTACTTTTCCTCTTTATCACTCTTCTCACTCCTTTCTTTCTCTTCCTTTGGTATAAAATGGGAATTGTTTGGGCTGAATTAGTGGGCCAAGCCTAGGGAAGAATTGGGTTGGGTTTAAACAGAAAATACATATATGTTTGTAGGTTTATGGGCTGAATAATTGGACTTTATAAGTAATTATATTATTTAATAAGGTTTGAATAAAATGTTACTGTTTTGGTTTATATATATAAAAATTAGAGTACTTAAATATTTATTTGGGCTATGGGTTTTATTATTTTTAATAAAGTTTTTTTAGAGAAATAATATGATAAGTTTTAATTAGGCTCAATAGTATCGGCTTTAAATGATAATATACCTTTATATATATAAATACTGTCAAATGATAATTATTTATAAGTTTATTTTTAGAATTTATAAATAAGCATTTTTTGTACATTTTAAATAGGCTTAAATAATTATGATTAGTAATTTGATAAGAATTTGGTTTTAAAACAATTTAGGCAAATTGATTTTATATATAATAAAGATTATCATCTATAAACTATTTCTCAAGGGGTCGATATATACTTTATTTACCTAAAGGGTTTATGGGAATATAAATATTTTCTAAAAATTTCTAAGATATTTATTTTGATTAAAAGAAATAACTTTTCCTAAACCAAGTTCTCTCGCAGCTTAGATTGTTCTTGATCATGACTAACTAAATCATTCCTTCATTGTCGTAACTGGACATCTTTATATCGACCCTGGCTAGTCAAACTATCTGGACATTATCATGATCGTCGCACCACATCAGGTACCCTCAGGCAAGATACCTTGTCTTATTTACTGTTTATAATTAGTTGCATGTGTTTTACTGCATATTTATTTCATATTTATTTTCAGTTGGATCCATGACTTGTTGTTTATAATTACTTTATTTTGCTTTCAATTATTATTCTTGCTTATATTTTAATGCATGTAGACCTAGTCTTAGCAGGATACCTTTTGACAGTGACCCTTGGAAGGGTGAAGACAGTTAGATGTATGGGCTACCCAATTCCAAAGCCGTAGTAATTGCGTATTACGGTAGTCGTGTCGCGACGTTCAATAGCCGAGCTATGTGGACTGATGGGTCACGTGGACCGCTAGCCTCGAGTTATGCCAACTGATAGCATTGGTACTTGACGTGTGTGTGTCGTGAGTTGTGAGTTAGTATTGGGGGAGTTAGCCTTCATCTGCCCATACATCAAGATGTCTTCTAAATTGCATACTAGAAAGGTTAGGAGACCTTAGTTAATGTCATGTCACACTCCGTTCTAGTCATGGCATGGGACAATGTCACATCGCGGAATTATACTACCCCTTGTCCTTGTTTGGTTGTAGGGGTAGTTACCTGTTTCGATGATAGGATATTGGGCCGTCTTATGGTTGGAACACTTTACCTTTACTTTGTAACTTTATGGCATATTTTATATTCAGTTTATATGGCATGTTCTTTATGTATCTTGTTACGTCCCTCTGAGGACTTGGTGAACTCTTCAAGTGTACTTTTGTGATTTTTGTAGGTGCTCTAGCTATGGCTATGATCTACTCTATTTCTTCGAGGATGATTGCACTTGGATCGTCTTCTCTTCACTCGACAAATTCCTTTACCTATCATGTATTTCTCTCTTTTTAGTTGGTAGTGGATTTGTCTCCGCCCAATGATTTGTAAATGACAATTTATGAGTTGAATTATAAATTCCTTCTTCTTTAGTTATGGATGAGATTAGTGTCGTGGTTTACTATATTTTACAGCTTATGTATACATACAATGGTTCCATATATTGGAGTATACTTCGTATGTATGCAGCTGGCATGTCGACGTACTTAGTTCTAAGTATTTTAGGACTGGGGTATTACATGTTTTTGTGGTGGCCCATGCAGGTCAAGATAAATTGTTTGGTTACTTTACCATACCAAGCAAGCCTACATATAGGATTTGAGTCTAGGATCTCATCCACACACTTGATTTCCTTCCTTTGTTTTATTTCCAAACTGTCGCTCGACCACTTGAATTGCATCTTGCTTGATTCCTTCTACCAAAATTTTTATTATTCCTTCTTGTGTGATAGAGATTAATAAGTTAACCCATGGTCCCATCACACTGCTGGTTTAACTCTTGTAAGTTGGATAGATGCCTCACGACCTAACACTTTCTTGACTCAATGACCCATTAAGGTAGTATAATGGAATGTCACTAATAGGATTATCTAGAGATCCCTAAACCATCTAGTCAACCAAAGCCTCCTACAATAAGACAGTAGGACGATGGTATAGGCCCAAACACCAAAATAACTTAGATTCTTAAGAGCCTTGAATTATTTATATTCTCTCGTTTACATATATTTTTGGACTAGCTTGACTAATGCTGCTATTATAGCCTAGTTTGCGAGCTTGCTTTCTTTATCGAGCTTGATCCAGGACAGTATTTTATTGGAGGCCTCCACTAACATATTGTCTAATTAGAACCAGTGCATGATGGTCTGATCAACCTAAGTGCACTTGGTTCGCTCTTCTTACTCTACGTGGATTAAGATATACTTGCCCTCTAGGATCTCATCCACAACTGCCTTGACAATTCTCTTTCGAATTATTCAGCTGCCTTTTGAACCACGTGTTCGTATTCAATAAACACCTTCTTCGAACTCTTTATCGTTCTTGTTTTTCACTCATTTAGAAAGAAAAAAATGCTCTCTACTTGATAGATAGACACGAAGTATTCTCCTACTTATATATAAACGAGCATAGCTAGA
Organism: Iris pallida; assembly: GCA_029216955.1. NCBI lineage: Eukaryota > Viridiplantae > Streptophyta > Magnoliopsida > Asparagales > Iridaceae > Iris > Iris pallida. Next base: position 65,409 of record JANAVB010019569.1, read on the forward strand.
CCATCAACCAAGACATGTGACTATTACCTTGCCTTGAGTTACTCGTCCTTCCCTCGACACCAAATCTATTCTCATGACCATCTAATCATTTGAAATTGATAATGATTAGAATCGTACTCTTCACCATAACACCGATCTAGGAGATTATCTTCTCTCTAGGAACCGTGTCCCTAACTTATTTTACCTTGATCTATTAGATTCCTTAATTATCGTTATTTAGTGCTTCAACTTGATCCTTTTATTTTTTGTGCATTAATTAGCACCTCATGAACACCCACTTTCTATTTTGATCTTTTGGTGTCCCTTACCGTGACATTGATATTTGGAGCGTGATACTAGCTGTTCCCCCCCAACAAATTTCACATGCAAGACCTAGACGAGCCCACCTTCATGTAAGTATATCATGTCCCACTCAAACGCGTCCCTTTGTGCTCTATTTTTATGATACGACTTTCATGTCAAAACTGTTAAACTATAACATTTACCATAATACCGATATACCTTCCGACTACAGATAGGGACTCAATCTCGACTCAAATCTTTCGGCCCAATATATGATTGTGATGTACTTAATTTCTTAAATGCTTAACTTTGTGTTTTATCTTGATTGCTTAACCTTTTTCCATTTATTTTCGTGCCTTATCTTGATCTACTTAGACCGTAACATTTTTACTTTTTGTACGATAATTAGTAACCCTTATTCATTACCCAAATCCTTACTACGACCATTGAACCAACCATACTTTTCTCTCAATTGTTTTGCTTCCTCTTTGTGGATGTTTTATTAAATTCCTCTGTGATGCATGCAACCTTATTCCTTGTATGATTTTCTTAGGCATAGATGAAAATTTGATCATGACGTTCTTCAGTTATACATAGCTAAGTTTAGAAAAATCCACAGAGGAATATTGATGGTATAAATTATGATGAGGGTCCGATTACAAGAAATATGTAAATTGGTCATAAATTGGAATATGTGGTCAATCCTACTAGGTAAATTGTGGAATGTAATGTGGATCAAAGGTGAATAGACACCAAGGTTGACAACAAATAGTTAATCAAACTTTGGAGTGCGAGTTCTTTTTAATTTTGACGTTTTAAGAAATACATTTCTAAGATGATAATGAACATAAATTTAAGATGAATTTCATTCTACTATCATAAATTAGAAATTTTTGAATTCAATTTTTGAGAAAGACACTAAAGAATGAGGAAATTTTCATTGATTTAGTTATGAAGATATAATCAAAAAAGGGCATACTTTTGATTAACAAATCAGTTTTCAAGATTTACCGAACATTGAAGACAGACTTTTATTTCGATACTTATGGATATATTTACATTGATAGATAAGTACAAATTTGTAGTAAGAAGATTTGACTTTTACATGGACTAAATTGATTGAAGGTTTTGGAATTTTAATTTTGAGGAAATTATAGCTTAGGGAGATATATATACATGTGAAATGGTATATTAAAGATTTTGGAATTTACAGTTTTGGACTATTTAAAAGTCTACGAGGAGATATAGAAATTTGGAGTACATTTTAAGATCAATTTTTTTTACATTTTTGAGGGGTACGTGAAACGAAAAGTGTTTTAAAGAAATAACCATTTGTGGAATATAAGTTTTGATAAAATAGATAAAAATGAATTATGATGATATTAAAGGATTGAGGAGGTTAACTCCTATTTATGAGGTTGCCCTTTTAGAAGGTTAATGTTAGAATTGATCGAGCTTAGTCATTGATCGGTTGCCATGCACATGAACATATTCTAAACTAGAACCATCGAATTTTTTTTCTAGTCATTCAAATGACATATTGCCGTTGGATTGCCTTCGCCTTCTCATCAAATATTTTGATTGCCTTCAAGTCCAATATGGATCTCGTACTTCTATTCAAATAAATTCTTTCTATCCTCTCAACCCTACCTACCCTGTCTATTTCTAAATTTCGAGGACGAAATTTTTGTAAGTTGGGTAGGATGTAAACCCCCTAAATTTTCCTTAAAGTTTTTATTTATTTATATTTGGCATCGATATTTGCTTTTCGTATTGGTACGTCGCGCGCAAGTTTGCGTTTCGTATTTACTCGTTGAGTGCGAATATGTGCGAGGTACATATTTTTAAAAATATTTTTCATTAGATAGAAGTACAGTTTCCAAAATAAATATATGATAATATTTTATTTGCTTGAAGTTGTAAAAAGCGTCACAATGGGATTGCCAAAACCTCATTTTATTTTGTATTATAAAAAGGGTTATTTTTTCGTTGTTCAAATATAAGAAAAATTATTGTTGTATGAAAATATGCTATTTGTGTGCGAGTGACATAAATTTATTTCATGTCCCCTTTGATTTTTCGAAGACTAATTATAATTATTTTATTTAATTATAAAACTGTATTCAAAGATTTAAAGTTATTGTGAATTTCAAAATTTCTTATTAAGATTTTTTTGGTTATAAAAAGTTATTTTGGAAATGTTTGAATTAATTCTGATAATTTAAACTTAGAAAGCTTATATTGGCTTTATTTTAAAATAGCTTTGAATTAAAAGTAGGTTTTATCTATATTGATTTGGATTTGATAAAACTTATTTTTAAATCGATTCGAATCGATATGTAATTATCTGCGGGGATTTAAACTAATCCAAATCCTTATCTAAATGGGATCCTCCACCCCCTATATAAGGATATGCTCCTTTTTCCATCGATTCACAACCTAAATATCTCCAAACAAGCATCGTGCATCGTGTCTGTGTCGTATTTCCCTTCCACTATATTTTTCTATTTAAAAAAATACATATTTTCGTCTGACAATCCCGGACATCCACCCAGTCGTGTTGGACAACCCCGACACGACGCAACCCATCCCCGACACAGCCCAAGAATCCAACCCTACCCCTGGTCTCCTACCAGCGGTCGGCCGCTACCCCGGCCAAGACAGCACCACCAATACTATCGCCACCTTCCATCGCCACCCTGCCATCAAACCATCCGTCACCATCACCACCAGTAAAGGAAAGGGGGGAGAGACCCTAACCTGATCGAGAAACCTGCCGGCCTCCGCGACTGGAGCGTCGCCCCGCTTCGGTAAGGTCACCTTCTTCCACCCACCCTCGGCCCAGCATGGTCGCGCACACACCCACACCTCATCCGACTGGGAACGTCGCTCCCTGACGTCCGCCTCCGTCCGGAGAAGCCGGCTTCCCCAGATCCAGCGCCGCCGGCTCGCTCACGAATGCCCCGGGCGATCACCCCTTGTCGCACGGTGACCAGCTGCCGAGGTCCCTCCACACGCCGTCTTCTGTCCGTCGACCTCCGTGGGAGTCGCATCCAGATCCGAAGAACGCCGCCTGACCACCGAACCAGCGCGCCACCGCGCGCAGGTCTCCACCGCGCTGCCGCGCGCAGGTCTCCACCGCGGTCGTCCTAGCCCACTTCACTGGTAACCCCTTCTTCCTCTACTTTTCCTCTTTATCACTCTTCTCACTCCTTTCTTTCTCTCCCTTTGATATAAAATGGGAATTGCTAGGGCAGAATTAGTGGGCCAAGCCCAGGGAAGAATTGGGTTGGGTTTTAAAACAAAAAATACATATATGTTTGTAGGTTTGTGGGCTGAATAATTGGACTTTATAAGTAATTATATTATTTAATAAGGTTCGAATAAATATTACTGTTTTGGGTTATATATAAATATTAGAGTACTTAAATATTTTTATTTGGGCTATGGGTTTTTTATTATTTTAATAAAGTTTTTTTAGAGAAATAATATGGTAAGTTTTAATTAGGCTCAATAGTATCGGCGACGGTCACGACGGTCACTAGCCTCGAGCTATGTGGACTGATGGTCACGTGGACCGCTAGCCTCGAGTTATGCCAACTGATAGCATTGGTACTTGACGTGTGTGTATCATGAGTTGTGAGTTAGTCTTGGGGGAGTCAGCCTTCATCTGCCCATACATCGAGATGTCTTCTAATTGCATACTAGAAAGGTAGGCGACCTTAGTTAATGTCATGTCATACTCCTTTCTAGTCATGGCATGGGACAATGTCACATCGCGGAATAATATACTACCCTTGTCCTTGTTTGGTTGTAGGGGTAGTTTACTGTTTCGATGATAGGATATTGGGCCGTCTTATGGTTGGACACTTACCTTTACTTTGTGACTTTATGGCATATTTATATTCAGTTTATATGGCATGTTCTTATGTATCTTGTTACGTCCCTCTGAGGACTTTATGAACTCTTCAGGTGTGTTTTTGTGATTTTTGTAGGTGCTTTAGCCAAGGCTGATGATCTACTCTATTCTTAATGATGATTGCACTTGGATCGTCTTCTCTTCGCTCGACAAATTCCTTTATCTATCAGTATTTCTCTCTTTTAGTTGGTAGTGGATTTGTCTCTGCCCAATGATTTGTAAATGACAATTTATGAGTTGAATTATAATTCCTTCTTCTTTATTAGGAGAGATTGTGTCATGGTTTACTGCATTTTACAGCTTATATATACATACGATAGTTCATATATTGGAGTATACTTCGTATGTATACAGCTGGCATGTCGACGTACTTACTCCTAAGTATTTTAGGACTGGGGCATTACAGAAATTGACCCTAAGGCAACGAGAAAGACCACTGTTAATAATGTTCTATAACATGATTACTTAGTGTTGTCTTCTTAGGTGAGTTGGGCCAGCACCGCCTCCAGTACATTGATGATGTATTGACCTACTTGTGGACAATATTACAGGTGCTTGCGTATAGGGGAAATCGTTTGATCGGTGCTTGGCATCGATGAATCGGATGGGTGTGT
>JANAVB010019570.1:0-66345 GCA_029216955.1 Iris pallida
TATTGATCATTATTCATTTTATTATATGTTTCATCAACAGAAAATTTGAGACCAAATTTAGACAGTTTAATGGTCAGTACATATTCTATCTAAAACATCTTTATTATCTATTCTATTATATAATAGGAAAACTTAGATGGTAAAACTTTTGAATTCCGAAAATACCCTTACATATTTATACTAATTAAAAACAGTTCATTAATTTTAATAAGGACAACTTAGTAATTAGGAAGACTACCCTTTGGTCTTCCTAAAGAGTCTTCCTAAACTAATTAAGAAATATTAAAATACGTGCAAGGCACGTGCACATATGCTAGACTATATAATGTGCTTGAATATAGATAATTTGAGCTTTAATTATTTTTTTAGTACCTATAGATTCAGTTATAATATACAATCAAGAGCTCTCTCCCGAGATTTTGATAAAGACATAGTAATATATTTAAAAAATACGAATAAATAAATTTAGGGCCACATTTTAAAATTCGCACATGACCTTCAATTATTAAGGACCGGCCCTGTCCCCTTCCCTCTACTACATCATTCCCTCCATCACATAACTCTCCTCTCATAAAGGCTCTTCTTTCATCATTATTCCATCCAAATTCCACCAAACCAACCCTAAAAACTCTATCTTCTCCATCCAACCATCTAGAACCATGCCAACTCCTCCAAACTCATCAAGAGAGGATTAGCAAGCAAGAATAGCAATAAAGGTGAGAACTTTAGCAAGGAGAAGCCTCAAACCCAACTAGCAAGGACTTTGGTAAGAAACCCTAATTTTTCTATCTCAAACCTATGCTATAAATCTGTAAAAATTATGGTATTAATTCTGTAGTAGAAATAGTTTTGATGTCTCTTGGGTAGTATTTTTATCCATAAAAGTTTCATGAATTATGATAGCTATTTTCATGTTTCGGTAGAACCAAAACTTACCACATTGTGAAGGAACTATAAGTTTATGTAAGAATTTTTCAAACTGAATTTTATGTAGGTTAATATATTTAAATTAGGATTTTTAAGCATTTTTTTGAATTTATCAATTCAATTCTGGTCGATAAAATTATAGGTCAAAACTAGTCATTTTCGGGTGACTTGTTGACCTAGAAGATTCCAAACCATTAGTACCATGAAACCCTTGCATCAAAATTTCATATTCTAATATTTAGAGTATTTTAATTCTGTTTAAATTGTATTTTTGAGGATTTTATAATTTTAGATAATTAATGAAGTTCTAGACAAATTTTGGGTAGACTAGTCGATCCGATAGACAACTAGTAGTATAATTCTTTAGAAATATAAATTCTAAAAATTCTGAGATAAATCTATAGAAAATTAGTTTAAATAATATTCTTATTATTTTTATATAATTTTTAAGTATATGATTGAAGTAGCAACATAACTGACTAATTGGGAATTGGAAACCCAAAAACGTGTTCGGTGTCTCGTGGAGCATGTGTGTGATTGTATGGGTCTAAAGGGTTCCACGAGAAATTGAATATAATCTTAAAACATTATCTTGACTAATTAAGTCATATTGTAAGTTCATGAGTAGTGGGTTAATTTAGTTAATTAATTATTTAGGAGCGTCGGGTTCGGCGGCGTTGACACGGGAGCGACGTTTCAGAGTCACAGCTCGACACCAGGCAAGTACACCTTGCCAAACTCTACAGTATTTACATGCATTTCTAGATTGATATTCTTTTCTGTCATACTAATTCCATGTTTATCTTGCTTCCTGTCATGGTTATTTTCTAGTTTTACGTGCACGTAGATTGTTACTTTTTCTTTCTATGTTACTTGTTTTATCTTTCTTATCTTGTTCCTGTATAGTGATAGTATTGATTTTCCTATGCCATGATCTCCTAACCTGTTTGACTTGGACTTGACCTTAGTCTGAATTCCGGTACCTAATTGACTTGACCGGTCATGATCGTTTGATTTGACCCTGACCTGTTATTAGACGTGACTATACCTGACCACCTCGTTCGTGAGCTCCCATCGAGTGCGGATGAGCCTTACTATAGTTAGAGATTCTCCATCGGCTACTGACTATAGGACTGTGAGCTCCCATCGGGCTGCGGTTACCCCGACTTACTATTAGTCACGCTTGATAGCACCATCTTTGACCGTATTCTGTTTATACTTATTCTTTAGTCTCATATTGTTCCTTATACCATTTTCTATTTTCTCGCATGTTATTTACTGTACAGTAGGCATGTATATTATGTGTCTTGCTAGTCCTCTGAGGACCTGGTGATCTCTCCAGGTATTAGCTGAAGATATGATACATTGATGGATGACGTTGCTATACCAAGACTGCAGGTATATTTAATTGATGTTTTATCGTTCTCTTCCGTAATTAGATTTTGTCCTATATTATATTACTTTGACATTGCTGCTGTATAGCCTAGTTTTACAAGCTTTATCTTTCATTAGAAGCTTGTTCAAGATAATTGCATTAGAGTCTGGTCCACTTTATTGTATATTATTTTTTCTTGTTACTTGTAATAACCGGTTTGCTAATGTCTGACCAGCATTAGTTTACTTGGTTTATACAAGAGTTTATCTTCAGTGGATTGAGATATTTGTAGATTGCTTTAGGAAACCAGACAGCTTATACGTATTCGAGCTGGGCTGGAGTCCTCTCGATGCGTAGCTGGCATGTATACGTATCCTAGTCCTACGTATTTTGGGACTGGGATGTTACAATTTTTTTGGTGGCCTATGCAGGTCGAGTTAGCCGTTTCGGTTACGTCACTGTACCGAGCGGGCCTGCGAACATGACTAAACCCTTAGGAATCTCAATCCACAACTGCCTTGACAATTTTTTTAGAAATTTTCTATCGCCCTTGAACTTCGCATTTACTCTCGATTATTATTCCCTTGCATTCTCGTATCATTGCTTCTCGTCCCTTCCAATTTCGGAGTGACGAATAATCGTGCTATATAGGATTTAGCAAAAATTCTTAAGTTATAGTGTAAGTTAGTTTGCTTATTGTATTGTGATTGCTTGATAGATAAGTAGGATTAGAGATGCCATATGCCATAGGGCATCATGTGTTTGATGAGGTAGTTTGACCAAAGGTGGATAGACGTCCTCTTATGGCATACATATATGATTATACTGAGTTACGCCCTTATGGTGGCCACTTGATCAAGAATAGAGTGGTAGTTTTAGTGTAGAGATCGACCCTCAAAGAGATGAAACTAGATATAGCCTAACCCAACCCATTTACTATTATATCCTGTCAATTATAAAATTAGGATTTGACAGATTGATAGGTATCACTTAACTTGGTTAGGTGAAGGGAGACTTATATAATTGTCTTGATAAAATGGTTAGGAGGACAAGCCTTCAACATGATTATTGCAAGTCCGCTAGTACCAAAAAGAGCGACTAGAGATAACCATATATAGCTTTACGATTGTTGCAAATCAAAATTGTTTAGGCTTGTATTACTTGACTTATTAGGAGACACTGTAGTGACCTAGCATATCCCTTAAACTATTCCTAGTTATTCTAGCACGGTTCTTTGTTAGTGAGCCTTATTTTAATTTCGAGGACGAAATTCTTTTAAGGTGGGTAGATTGTGAGGACCCTGATTTTTGGAATTATTTTTTTTGTATTTCTAATTATTAGGTTTATTGTATATTTAATTATGATTATATATGTACTCTTCCGTGTCTTTGATTTTTGGAGCACAAGACATGCCCATCTCTTGAAACGTCCTTCATGAGTTTTGTAGTAGACAGGATGACCTTCAACTTGATATATTATGTCCCATCCAAACTTGTCCCCTAGCATTCTTTTGACTTTGTGCAACTTCGGGTCAAATTTAGGCAATTAGATTATTTACCATAATTCCAGACCTAACTTCCCACGTGAGTTCGGGACTCGACATAAATCAAAACTATTCGACCCAATTATAGTTTTGACTCATTTTGAGCCTACGACACACATGCTAAGAGTGTGCCACTCAATCGAGTCTCCATGTGCTATTTAATTGCAAATGGCACAAGAGACTTATTGGTTGACTCTTAGAGTTCGATTAAATTAGAAAATATATTTGGACCCCAACCTAGCCAACCCCACCTAGTAGGAAGCCATGTTAGGTTGCCATGATAGTATAATTATTATGGATTATTTTGGATGCTATACAGTCAATTAGATTTAAATACAATTTTGTGTATATGATTATATTTATAATAGTCTAATATTATATATATATGGCCTTTGTTATGGTTAAGTTTGAGATACATATCGACTAAAATTTTAGCACGGATAGTGTAGTCGTGTACTTTGACTAGTCTATTACCCATGGTAGGGAAGCGGAGCCATAGGTGTGTTCTAACTAGGAAAACCAGGCCAAGTTGCGACTTAACCTCCACCGATAATTTATTTAATTATTAGATTATTGACCTTCTAGGAGACCGGTTGTACCAATTAAGCCCCGACTTGACCCGAACCAAATCCCAATCTAAATAGACATGTAGTACTCTCAAATAACTTCATGTTGATATATTTTGTATATATTTTATTAATATTAATATGTTTTCAATTTTGGAAAGTTTCTATTTATAGAAAGTGTCTACGTGTAATCCTAGTGTAACCCTAGTTGGCATTAGTTTATATTTGACCCAAAGTCCAACCCAAATCTATGTAGGCATGTTGGGCATTAATATATTAATAAATATATATATTGTATATTTAATTCAGATTTAGATTGTATTTATATTTAGAAATCTAACTAGTTCCATATTAGGAAACCTTTTATTTAAATCCTCAATCAATCAATTAGCCAACTCATCAAATAACCAAATCAATCCATGTGGACCCCACATATGACCAACCAAAGATTATTTTCATATAATTTTCGTCCAAAAATAAACCCCTAAATTGGCGGGCCATGCCATGCATGGAAACACCCTCCTACATATATAAACTCAACCCATAGGCCCATATATATATCAACCCTTATCAAAACCCTAACCCTAACACCAAAAACTCTTATTTATCACCCAAGAGCAGCTCCTTTACCATTAATTTCGAAAATAGCATCCCCTCCCCTCTACTACATCATCCCCTCCATTACATAACTCATCCTCCTCCATAAAGGCTCCTTCTTTCATCATTCTTCCATCCAAACTCCACCAAACCAACCCTAAAAACTCTATCTTCTCCATCCAACCATCTAGAACCATTGCCAACTCCTCCAAACTCATCAAGAGAGGATTAGCAAGTAAGGATAGCAATAAAGGTGAGAGCTTTAGCAAGGAGAAGCCTCAAACCCAACTAGCAAGGACTTTTGGTAAGAAACCCTAATTTTTCTATCTCAAACCTATGCTATAAATCTGTAAAAATTATGGTATTATTTCTGTAGAAATAGTGTTTTGATGTCTCTTGGGTAGTTTTTTTCCATAAAAGTTTCATGAATTATGATAGCTATTTTCATGTTTCGGTAGAGCCAAAACTTACCACGTTGTGAAGAAACTATAAGTTTATGTAGGAATTTTTAAAACTGAATTTTATGTAGGTTAATATATTTAAATTAGGATTTTTAAGCATTTTTTTACAAATTTATTAATTCAATTCTGGTCGAGAAAATTATAGGTAAAAACTAGTCATTTTCGGGTGACTTGTTGACCTAGAAGATTCCAAACCATTAGTACCATGAAACCCTTGCATCAAAATTTTATATTCTAATATTTAGAGTATTTTAATTCTGTTTAAATTGTATTTTTGAGGATTTTTATAATTTTAATAATTAATGAAGTTCTAGACAAATTTTGGGTAGACTAGTCGACCCGATAGACAACTAGTAGTATAATTCTTCAGAAATATAAATTCTGAAAATTCTGAGATAAATCTATAGAAAATTAGTTTAAATAATATTCTTATTATTTTTATATGATTTTTAAGTATATGATTGAAGTAGCAACATAACTGACTAATTGGGAGTTGGAAACCCAAAAACTGTGAGCCTGTGTGTGATTGTATGGGTCTAAAGGGTTCCACGAGAAATTGAATATAATCTTAAAACATTATCTTGACTAATTAAGTCATATTGTAAGTTCATGAGTAGTGGGTTAATTTTGTTAATTAATTATTTAGGAGCGTCGGGTTCCGGCGGCGTTGACACGGGAGCCGTTTCAGAGTCACAGCTCGACACCAGGCAAGTACACCTTGCCAAACTCTACAGTATTTACATGCATTTCTAGATTGATACTTTTCTGTCATACTGATTCCATGTTATCTTTCTTCCTGTCATGGTTATTTTCTAGTTTTACGTGCACGTAGATTGTTACTTTTTCTTTCCATGTTACTTGTTTTATTTTCTTATCTTGTTCCTGTATAGTGATAGTATTGATTTTCCTATGCCATGATCTCCTGACCTGTTTGACTTGGACTTGACCTTGTTCTGAATTTCGGTACCTAATTGACTTGACCCGGTCATGATCGTTTGATTTGATCCTGACCTGTTTTAGACGTGACTATACCTGACCACCTCGTTCGTGAGCTCCCATCGAGTGCGGATGAACCTTACTATAGTTAGAGATTCTCTATCGGCTACTGACTATAGGACTGTGAGCTCCCATCGGGCTGCGGTTATCCCGACTTACTATTAGTCACGCTTGTAGCACCATCTTTGACCGTATTCTGTTTATACTTATTCTTTAGTCTCATATTGTTCCTTGTACCATTTCCTATTTTCTCGCATGTTATTTACTGTACAGTAGCATGTATATTATGTGTCTTGCTAGTCCTCTGAGGACCTGGTGATCTCTCCAGGTATTAGCTGAAGATATGATACATTGATGGATGACGTTGCTATACCAAGACTGCATGCATATTTAGTTGATGTTTTATCGTTCTCTTCCGTAATTAGATTTTGTATATTATATTACTTTGACATTGCTGCTGTATAGCCTAGTTTTACAAGCTTTATCTTTCATTAGAAGCTTGTTCAAGATAATTGCATTAGAGTCTGGTCCACTTTATTGTATATTATCTTTTCTTGTTACTTGTAATAACCGGTTTGCTAATGTCTGACCAGCATTAGTTTACTTGGTTTATACAAGAGTTTATCTTCAGTGGATTGAGATATTTGTAGATTGCTTTAGGAAACCAGACAGCTTATACGTATTCGAGCTGGGCTGGAGTCCTCTCGATGCGTAGCTGGCATGTATACGTATCCTAGTCCTACGTATTTTGGGACTGGGGCGTTACAAAGTCGGAGAAAAAGATACTTCAAAAAAAAAGAAGAAAAAAGAAAAGAAAAGAAAAGAAAAGAAAAGTTAAGTAGCGTGCAAAGAACTTGAATGACAACCTTCCATCTGCTAAACTATTAATAAAATAATGGACTTTTTGTTACATGAACTTTTTATTTTGAAATAACTAATTCCAATTTTATTAAAAAAATGGAACTTTCACTCAGGGTGTAACATGAGCCGGTTCAAGGCTGGACCCGCCCGAGCCCACAACCGGCCCAGCCCGCCCAAGCCGAGCCAAGCCCGGCCCGAGCCCGCCTATATCCAATTTCGGTCGGCTGGGTTCACCCGCCTGAGCCCAAGCCCGGCCCGGCCCCGTTTTTTTTTTTTTTGAAGACCAACGGTAGGCCCGATTCAGCCCGGCCCGGTAGGCCCGCTCGAGCCCGTGCCCGGCCCAGACCGACCGGCTGAACCGAATTTTGAATTATTTTTTTGTAGTTTTTTCTTTGAATCATTGGGCCCCTTTTACCAAAATACCTCCATTTATGACTATTTTATGACTGTTATAGGGGTATTTTGGTCATTTTGACCAAAATGACCAAAAATCCTCTACAACAACTCTATTTTGAGGGTATGGGGGTCATTTGTGTAACCCTACTTTCCACTTTCTGGGATTAAATTTTTTTAATGAATAATTTTGGTTAAACAAATATTTGAATAATAAATCTTATAACTATTTTAGAGAGAAATTCAAATTTATACTTTGGGAGAGAATTTCTGGTTTGTTACAGAAAATTGGAGTGGTCTCCAAAATTTCAAATTCTCCTAACCAATTTCTAACTTTTTCTAATTTTTGTAATTAATGGAAAGGGGGGTCTTTTCTGCATATTGGACATAGGTGGAGGGGGGTTCCTGTAAGATTGGTTCCATAAATCGAACAGAGGAGAGAGAGAAACCATTTCTCATCTCAACCAAAATTCTGAGGAGCCGAGCTTCGTTTTCCCCATCCCTCCTTCTTCGCCAGTCCCCGAACCGAAACCCTAATTCTCGAGGTCTCGCCATGGCGTCGGCGACCTTGCTCCGGCGACTAGACACTTCTTCAGCACCGATAACGTTCAACCGAGGCTCGATTTCCCGGTGGCTTGATGGCGACTCCTACGCCGAGCCGAAGATTGAGCTCCTGTGGCAGAGCCACCACTTCAACGACGCGAGCTTCCTTCTTGATGGTGACCTTCGACGATGCTGTCGACGAGATCATCTTTCCTCATAAGAGGTACGACCGTTCTCAACGACGTCTGCACATGGTTTCTTCTTGGTGTTTGCAAAAATAAAAAGTGTTATTCCAAACTTGTAAAAGAATAATACAAAGTACAATGAATTCTGGGGAAGTACAACTATAGGAATCTGATCAGAAGACGATCACTTTATCCCTTGGACTATGTGAACTTGAAGACTGTAGCCTCTGGAGAATTCAGCATTAATTTTTCAAGAGTTCTTGATCTCTGTGAGTATGTATCTGATGATTTCAATGATTGGAAACTCTATTAAATAACTGTTTTAGCAGTTTTCTGATGTGTACGAAGCTGGATTGTGCCATACTGGGTTGCGCCAACCTCCTGTTGAGCCAACTTTCATTCGGTTATAAGTCGTGTACTAACTGTATTTAGATGCGTGGCATCATGTGATTGAGATACGCATGGTCGTATACAGGATAGTAGACACGTCTTGAGAGATTAGTGGCATGTGCGCCACGTCATCCTGCTTTATAAATGAAAATTGTCTCAACTTTATCAGGTTGCACGAGCTTCGGTCAACTGCGCCTGATTGAGCCGCCTAGACACGTGGCAACTTTTGAGCAAAAGTCATTCAGATTGTGCCTAGGCGCAACTAAAGATTTTGTCTGGATTGTGCCTAGGCGCAACTTACAAAGTATACATGACAGCTGTCAACCAACTCCCTTCGAGCAGCACAATTCACGGGATTCGAAGAGATTTTTCTCGTTCACTGTGTTTGTCAGTTGTCAGTGTTGTCAAATAATGGCTATTAAATGTCAGACGCCACATAGATTTTGGCACAATAAGATTGGGCAGTTGATATATGGCGTAACCTGTTCAGCGGCGCAGTTTCTCTAAGCTTCATATCAGTGGTGCAACCTGATTTTTGGGGCGCAACTTGATCACTAGTTAGTAGATTCATGGCGCAACTTGATTTTTAGGCCCTACATGACCCCCTTCAAAGTTTTCAAAACTTAAAAACATTTCAAAGTTTTGAAGTACTTTGAATTTATAAAAGTTTTGACGGAGTTAAGTTGCGCCAGTCAATGCCCGGTCATCACAATTAAATTTCTTTCTCGAAAACATTCAATCTCCTCTTCGTCTTTCGAGTTTTATTGATGATTTTTCAGTTTCCCATGAGGAATATGAAGAGTCAATTTAGTGATATATATGTAGGGGCTGATTTATACTTTATTCTTCACTTCTAATTCCGATGGCATCTAAGAAGGAGACAGAGGCCAATGCTGTCACCAACATCAAGTCTCCTGAAGCGAAACCCGACGTCATGCCTTCGACTTATTTGCTGGAGGCTGACTCGGCACTGAGGGCGACGAACTTTCTAGACTGCTTTGGGTTAACCCCAACTGTCTTCAATCGATCGAGTGGTGGGCCATCCTCTGAAGAGCACGACAATTCGGAGGGATTCTTTAACCTGATGTGTCGCTCGGAATCTGCAACATACAAGAATTGCCGCCCTTCGTCAGACCAATGAGGATGAGAAAAAGAAATAATGTTAAGTGCCAGCTTTTTTTTTTCCTGTGTCCTTGTTTGTAGGGGTCCACCCATCTTTATAAAATGAAATTTATAATTTCGATATATTGTGTGGCTGTGACTTCAAATGACGCATGTAGACGCGCTCGTTTTGGCTAATTCAATGCTTAATGTTTCATTGAGAGACACATGGCAGCCATTACGTGGTCTTAAGCGCCTATTGTTTAGTTCTTTCCCAAAATAGGCTCATTTGAGAAAACTTTGTTTACCACATACAACCCTTCCCATTTTGCCTCGAACTTGCCTTTGCTCATATGTGTCATAGTCATAGGACGTATGACTGTAAGAACTAACTCGCCTTCCTGAAATGTTCGCACTTGACTTTGCGATTGAAAGCTTTTGAAATCTGGGCTTGATAAAGTTCGATGTGCTGTTGAGCTAATAGCCTTTTCTCGTCGAGTGCCTCCAATTCTTGAAGCCGAAGACGATCATTATTTTCTGTAGTAAGCTCATTAGCAATGACAATCCTCAATGATGGAATCTGAATTTCCAGAGGCAGAACAGCTTCACATCCATATACTAGAGAAAAAGGTGTACAGCCTGTGGGATTACGGACATTAGTATGATATGCCCATAGACATTCTCCAAGTTTATCACTCTAATTACGTTTGTTGATAGAGACAAACTTTTTGAGAAGTTTGATAATGGTCTTGTTGAATGCCTCAGCCAACCGGTTAGCCGCAAGATTATAGGCCGTAGAGGCAACATTATTGATTCTGTTGTCATCACAGAATCTATTAAACTTCTGGTTGATAAATTGTGGCCCATTATCATGGATGATTCGGCGAGGGACACCAAATCTGTATATCACATGATGTTTGATGAAGTTGATGACACTACTCGTTTTAATTCATCCAAAGGTATGGCTTCTGCCCACTTAGAAAAATAATCGGTTATAGCCAAAATGAACCGATGCCCTTTAGATGAAGGAGGATTGATAGGGCCAATTATATCCATGCCCCAAGCTTCGAAAGGCCATGAGGCAGTCGATGAAGAAATTTGACGGTTGATGGATGAAATCTGCATGAATTTGACATGCACGACACTTCCTCGTATAGTCAATAGCATCCGATACCATAGAGGGCCAGTAGTAGCCCATACGTCGAATACGATCCTGTAGTTTAGGACCAGGCTGATGTGCTCCACAAACACCATCATGAGCTTGCATAATATTTGCTTTGCTTCATCACCAGCGAGACATCTCAAGAGTAACCCATCAAAAGTTCTTCGATAGAGAGTTTTAGTGGTATGATTATAGTAGAATCGAAGCGATCAGCGACGGATACTTGTAGCTTCCTTAGGATCTTCTGACAAGATGTATGTACTGCAAAATCAATGAAAGGTGCTCTCCAGTCCTCACAAGTGACATTGACTTCAGTTAGATTGCTGAATTCAATATTGTGGTTGTTTTCGACACAAAATAGTTCTCTATTAGAGATAACAACCATTTATTGTCTTTTGACTGGAACTGCCAATACTGCAGCTAGGTTAGCTAAGGCATCAGCTTCTGTATTGCATGCACGACGTACATGTTCAATAAAGAAACCTTTGAACGAAGAAGCTATTCTGATTGCTGCTTCATGGTATGGTACCAGATCTTGACGTCAGACTTCATATATGCGTCTAACCTGATTAACAATCAGCTTAGAGTCGCCATATACGTCGAGATATTCGATATCCAATCGTTTGGCTAATTGGAGTCTGATGAGCAAGGCATTATATTTTGCGACATTGTTAGAGCATGACTTGTCTAAAGAATAAGCCCTTTGAATAGCTAATCCATCGGGTGAAACGAGAACAATTTCCACTCCAGCCATAAGGGTACCTCCAGGTCCAATTCTAGAAGCTCCATCAAAGAACAACCTCCAGGTAGGAAATTCTTCTGAGATCATATTTGATTCCAATGTTTCATTAGGAATTTCATCATAGAGTTTAGATGTCTCAGGGACAGGATGAGCTGCTAAAAAGTCAGCAAGTGCTTGGCCCTTTACAGACTTTTGAGGAACATAAACCATATCATATTGTGCTAGTAATATGGCCCATGTGGCAAGCCTAGAATTGAGTGTACTTGTCTTCTTCATTAAGACTCAAAGAGGATTGACTCGGGATATGACATGAATAGTTTGGCCTATGATAATGTCTTGTCTTCTGAACAGCAAACATTAAGGCTAAACATTCTTCTCTACCGGACTATAACGATTTAGCTCCAATCATCGTTCAGCTAGATAGCAGATGACTTGGTCATGACCTTCCTTGTTCTTCTGAGCTAGCAAAGCTTCCAACGAATGATCCATTGCCCGACATACATTAAGAAAGGTATTCCTGAGATCGGTGGTACAAGAACCGGTGGACTCATTAAATATCGCTTTATGTCGTCAAATGCTCGTTGACATTCTTCGTCCAAACGAAAGATACACCTTTCTTCATTAACTGAGTAAATGGTCTGCATCCAGATAAATTCGAAATAAACCGCCTGATGTACGCAAGTCGACCTTGGAATCCTGTCGCTCTTTTAGGTTGCGTGGGGACGTATCTCTTGAATGGCTTCGATCTTTTCGGGATCAACGTGTATACCCTTAGAGGTAATGACGAAGCCGAGAAACTTACCACTAGAGACACCCAAGAAAGACTTGGTGGGGTTATTTTGAGTTGATGCTGGCGTATTAGATTGAAGATAGTTCTTAAATTTTGAATGTGATCTTCCTTGAGACGACTTTTGACAGCAATATCGTCAACATAGTATTCGACAGTCTTTCATAGATGATCCCGAAAGATAGTACTCATAGCCTGCTGGTAAGTTGCATCTGCGTTCTTAAGACCAAATGGCATGACTGTATAACAGTACACTCCATGAGGAGTACGAAACGAAGTATGTTTCTCATCTTCAGGATTCATCCAGATTTGATTATATCCAAAAACCCGTCCATGAAAGAAATTCGTTCAAATCCACATGTATTATCGATCATGACATCAGTAATTGGGAGAGGGAATTCGTCTTTAGGGCAAGCATCATTAAGATCCCGAAAGTCTATGTAAACTCGAACCTTTCCGGTCTTCTTCAGGACTGGGACGACGTTGGCTACCCAGTCAGGATGCTGTTCTTCTCTGATAAAATCGTAAGCTATAAGCTTTTTGACTTATCATCAATTGCATCCATATTTCAGGCTTGAATCGCCGTTGTTGTTGTTTGACCGGCTTGGCATTCGGCAAGATATTAAGCTTGTGAGTTGCAATTTGAGGATCTAATCCCGGCATATTTTCATAACTCCAGGCAAAGACATCAATATATTCACGAATAAGGTGAATCAATTCTTGTTTATCATCCTTTGAGAGATTTTTGCTAACGAAGATTGGTCGTGATACGCCCTCCTCTCCAATATCGATCTGGACTAGTTGATCTTCAGTAGGTGGCTCTCGTTGTTCAAAATGAAGTTCCCACTGATTGTCTATCTTTTGTGCCAAGGGTCCACTTCATGAGCTTCTTCAATATCATCTTCATCATCTTCCAAAAATTTGGCAGACACCATGTTAGAAGATATTATCACCCTATGAACATGACCAACTGGTGTCAGAATCCATAAAATAGAATCAGAAGAGTTGATCGTTCTTCTTCATCAGATTCAGAAGGTTCTGGAGTTAGGAGTGGTGAAGCATAACCTAGTCCCTGTTTTGTTTTACTGTGGAATTGTTGTGATTTTCATTTTGGAATAGCAAATACGAGAGGAGTTCGCCTCCCTTTACCGTTGTTGGCCAGTTTTGAAAACATAGCCCATTTTGCGGATGATGCTTTGGATTGAGGACTATAGCGGCGTAATTGTAGCCTTCCGGAATCATCTCTATTATCGTTATAGAGCATGATTTTGGCTCCTCTTTTTGTTGAAGAATATAGGCTTTTCATCTTTCTTTCGAGACGGTACTAAGAAGTAGACTCTTGTATTGAATCCAGTGATACCGTATTTTCGAAGAGATAATACGACTTCTATATGTAATGGTTTAAAGCTATCTAGCATGTCCAAATAACACTGAGTATAGTAAAAGACATTAGTATACTGCAAAGGAGATGCTTTATTGATTTTTACACCATCATTTACAACAGGAACTTGAGCCTTAGCAGGCTTAGTCAGATTAATGACAAGAGGAGGAGAAGAAGAATAAGAAGTCGGAGGAGGCTTCTTGCAACGAAGATCGATTACAAGCGACTCAGAAGAGGTGAGCTCCCTTTGTTCCCGACTATCACCCTTGGGCTGCTTCTCATGGAAGAAAGATAGATAGTCGATGGTTTGGAAGACTGAGGACAAGAGGTACGTCCTTTGACCGGGATCACCAGTGTATCATTCGGCACATTTTTCTGTTCTTATCCGTGTCCATTGCTAGTACCGCCTTCATGAATTCTTCATTGTACATACGAGAATCGTTGCAGTATGCTTCAACCCCTTCGAAAGGATTCAGATACAACCTCTTTTGGACTTCTCCATTGCCATCCATATGTTTGAAACCTTGGTGGAGAGTAGAAGGTACAATATTGTGTTCATGGAGGAATGGCCTTCCCAACAAAGCGTTGTATGAGCCATGATTGTCGATAACATAGAAAGTTACCTTTGTACGAAGATTGCTAATTTGAAGTTTTAGGTGTATCTTATCTAAAGGTTCACTTCCTTGATTGAATCCCAAGATGGTAGTGATAGTTGTAGAGAGGTTATGCACTGGAATTTTCAAAGCATCCAGTAAAGACTTCGGCATGATGCTAAGTGCAGACCCGGGGTCAATAAAAATGCGAACGACTTTCATAGTATCTACATACTCCATGAAATAGAGAGGACGATCAGGATGATTATCTTCTAATAACATGTCATCTTGTGTAAAAGTAATATTGGGCATTAGTTCAAATACACTATGACAATGTTCACAACTGACTGGCTCCTTTTCAGGCTTCTTGAGAAGAGTAAGATAAGCGTTAGCCTGCATCAAAGCTTCACTTAACATCTCTCTAGTCTCTTTTGAGAGACGTAAGAGTTCAAAGATTGACAATCTTGCTGGAGTATTGGCCAATTGAGCCAATATGTCAAAATTGTAAGGCTTTTTAAGTCCAAGAGATGAAGACTTCTTCAGAGCTTTGTCAAAGCGAACAGGTTGCTTCCCCTTATCTGTTGATATTGGTTTAGGAGGAGATGGTTCAACCACAGGCAGGGATGTAGATGGTACATTCTCAGCAGGAGAAGATGATGTAGGAAGAGCATCAGGAAATAGAGTAGGATTCTTGATTTTTGGGATATTTTGAAGATAGGGTTTTCCAGATCTAGTCCATTAGAATTTCTTCTTTTGTTACTGGTTCAAAGGATACCATGTTGCAGTTCTTAGATTTAGTGACTTTTTTTGCTTAGAAGAGGAAGGCGTTTCAAACTCTGCTACCAAATCTGGATGAATACATGATCTCTCCTCTGTCAGTCGATAGTGGAACAAGACCTTATTTTGAGGAGGTAGGAGATTCTCGATCTCAAGAGTTGTCCTTGGAATGGGACAACACCATCTTGTACAAGTTGTGGTAGAAAATCACCGAATTATAGAGAAACCACATTAGCGGTCACCGTTTTTCGTCCCGCTGAAGAGTAATTGCTCCAGAATTGACCAACTCCTGGATTTTGCCCTTGAGCACATAACATGCTCTGGTGGGATGCCCTATAAATCTGTGATAAACACAATATTTAGGGTGATCGGTTTTACACTTTTTTTGGCCATTTTACCTCTGGAAGTTGAAGTTATTGCTTTTGATCAAGCAATCGAAGATGCTCAAAGTATCACCTTCATCGAAAGAATACTTTTCCTTTGGACGAGTTGTCTCTGTGGTGGTGCTGATGGAGTGGGTGTTGTCTGAGCGACGTTGACAACCAAAGACTCTTTGCCCTTGAGATTGATGGCCAGTGTTTCTTTACCCTTATGGTTATTCTGGCGATTATTACCCAGGGTGTAGAATGTTCGTCTTGGTTAGGATGAGTCATCTGAACTCCTAACTGTTTAAACTTTTCGGTACTAACCTCTGCCGTCTTTGTATTTACAATGAAAGAAGGCCAATCCTGGAATTGTGTAGATCCTGTCCACATACTGATAATAGGCAACAAGTTTGATTTGCAAGTATCTATTGTTACAGCAGATGGAGTTCCTAAAGGCATTTTGAGTGCCTCTCGGCAGAATCTTTCAATAAAATTTTCGTGGATTCATTGTGCCTCTGTTTAATCTTAATGAGGCAGACATTGTCATATCGTTGACCCTCATAAAACCGTTCCAAGAACATTTGCTTGAAACCAGCAAAAAAAGTTATGCAGCCATCAGGCAAGCTGCGATGCCAGTCATATGCTGCACCGGCTAAACAACCAACGAACACTCTGGTAAGGAGAGCATTTGGCTGTATTTGATCAGTCATCACCTCAAAATGATTGATGTACTGACTTGGAGAGGTACTGCCATCAAACAAATAATAGGAAGCTTGTATTTAGGAGGGAATGGAACTTCCTTCTATTCTGTAGGATACGGTTGCTTTATGCCCATCTTTGTAGGCCATCATTCTGCTTGAAGGCCTCAAACTGAGTGTGTAATAGTTTCACAGCTTCATTAGCATCCCCTGATGTTTGGGAATTGATGGGTTGGTTAGAAGTATTAGGAGGAGGAATAGCGTAGTAATTACCACCCCCAGCACAGACTGACTGGGATCAGCTTGAATTGGCACAGAAGCAACCTGAGGGGTCGGTACCCCCAGATTAACAGGTACAGAAGAGACTATAAGCTCAGGATTCATAGCAGGGTTTACAATGGTAGCACTGTATATTGAGCCACGATTATAGT
This sequence comes from Iris pallida, assembly GCA_029216955.1. NCBI lineage: Eukaryota > Viridiplantae > Streptophyta > Magnoliopsida > Asparagales > Iridaceae > Iris > Iris pallida. The sequence continues at coordinate 16,875 of JANAVB010019570.1, forward strand.
GTGCATGCTAGCAACCATTTCTGCCATGGTCTTCAATTTGTCCTCTAGTACAATAATTCGTTGCTCTTGACTAGTTGAAGTAGAGGCATCTTGATCTTCCGTAATGGTATATGCCGTCACTTCTCTTGCAGCTATTGATGAGATAGTTCGTTCAGAACTTTTACTGTCTGCGTCAAACTCTGAGAAATAGTTCTCTCCTATATGAGTGATGGAGAGATCTTCTTGATTAAAGACACCTTGGTTCAAATGTCGATTTCTCGATCTAGTGTATTGAAAGACACCTTCACTAGATGAATGAATCCGATCTAAGTATTGCTGACTGGGATTACGGGATGCATTACGTCTTGGACGTTTCCCACCCCCAGTGCCTTGAGAAGTCATGTTGACAGAAGCATATAATAGCTCTTTTCGTCTTCTATTATATGTTCAGGAGTTGGAGCATAGTTCAGACGATCAAAGACAGATCGCCGAGCCGATTGGTAACAACAGTTGATAACGACTTCATGAAGGCAATGGCAATCTGAAGCATGATTTGGAGGTGAGGGAGACATCCTTATAATCTTCCGTCTTTGTGTAAGACGTTGTCGGAGATCAGTTACAACTACAGGACGAGAAAAAGTTGGAGGAACATATTTTTTAATGATGTTAGGAACATGTCTCCTATTCTTGAGATGTTTTGTTTCCTGAGTGTACAAAGATGTACTCAACTCATTAGCATAAGTAGTTGGGTCCTTCTTTTCAAACTTTGGCTTCTGGTATAGATTGACCTTTGGCATAGGGTCCTACGTTTCACCAAAGTTGATACTGGTTGACGCCTATTGAGATAAGCGCGTAAATCAAAAAATTCTGCTCCAGATGTCTCTGTTTGTGATACTCTCAATTTTCCTTGCTTAGATATTGAAATTTTCAAGGTGGGAAGGTTTTGACCAGACCCCATAGGGGTAGGTAAGATACCTCTTTGATCAGTATTCTTTCCGATATCAGAGATCCGAAGACCTCTGTTTAAAGGAATAGAATCTGATGTGTCTTCCTCTGAGTCATAGACCAGAGAAGTTTGAGAAAAGACCAAAGGGTGCTTTCCTTTATTTTGTAGAGGGTTAGCTAAGAAGCGTTCCCCTTTGTTCTGTTGTGAGACCATTTTAGGCACGGATTACGCCAATTGAGGAAGTGTCAAAGGACTCTTCCCTTTGTTCTGTCTAGTATTGGCACTAGAACATTGATTCTCCAAGTTCAGAACTTGAGAATTAGAAGAGGGAATAGCCAAAAGACTAGTTCCCTTGGGTTGCGCCAAAGCAGCAGACTGCGCCTGAGTTACTGATTGCTTGGGTTGCGCCATAGTCCTATGGGCTACTGGTTACACCCTAGTAATATAGGCTACTGGTGGCGCCTTAGCAACAACATGGGTAGTAGACTGCACGCAGGCAGCAGGAAGAGTGGATTGTGGCCTGGCAGCAGAAGCAGGCTGTGCCGGAGCCATTGAGGCAGATTGTGCCTTGGCCACTGAGCACTCAAGTTGCGCCTAGGCAACACCAACTGCGAGAGATTTAGGAGTCCACACAGTCCTGTTCTTGGCGATAGCCACAGTGTGCTTGTTGCTCTTGGCGTTGATCATATTCTCGTAGGCTGTCTGGTTGACTTGAACAACCAGAGTCTTCTACGTCTTGCCGATCGACGCAGTGTCACATTGAGTTGTCACCTTCTCATCGGAGGAGAAAGTCGTCCCCAGCAGAGTCGCCATTGTTTCACTTAACAAAATGCCTAAAAATTGGCTTTTAAAAGAAAACGAGAAAAAAGTACAAGAGTACAAGTTGTTCTGGGAAGTATTGCTATGGAAGTCTGATCTGAGAGCGATCATTTTGTTCCTTGGACCATACGATGATGATGAAGAAAACTGCTTGAAGAAGACGAACATTCGAAAGAACTAAGTCACCGGAAAGGTATCAAACAATGGCACTGATGGCACAGTCGAATGCTTTCTTGCTCTGCTTCACCATATTCTTGAGAAAAAGTTGAAGAAATGCTTCTGGAAATATCACTCTGAAAGTATGAGTTTTCTCAGAATCTCCTCTTCTGTCTCTCTGATGATCTCTTGATGATGTCTATGTAAAAATAAGTCTATTTATAGACTTGACCCTTTGTGCGTAAAAAGCAACAAAATTAGGTCTCTACGCGAGTAACTGTCACCCACGATGTAAATTATCCTCTACGCACGTTGATACGTGTCCCATGTATAGTTTTGATCTCTACGCATGGTGACATGTGTCCCACTAATTCAACAAAATGGGAAAGCACGTACACACGTTCCTCGATAAATATGGCATGAAAGCCACGTAAGCAAACCACGTTCTTATGTAGTCAGGAAAGCTCGGGCGTAAAAATGACCCAAAATACACTCCCTACGTAAAGTAGCATACTGGGCAGAAAAATAGCTCAAAATAAACTTCCAGCGTAAAGTGGCTAAAAATAGCCTTGAGCGTAAAATTAGCTCAAATAAACTTTACGCACACAATAGTCTTGAGCGTAAAAAGCTCGAATAGCTATCGTGCGTAAAAGAAGTAGTTTATTGAGCGAAATGTAGCCCATCTGCACACTAAACGACTGTATTGGGTTTAGTGTAAATCTAATCCTCTCGGCTTCTGTGCAATCCTGCTGTCAGAAAATCATTCAGTCAGATCAAATCACTCGCATTAAATACGGCCTGACAGTCTGTCCCCGACGTAAAAGTGGAGGATAACTCTCGCGTAAAAGCTTCTTGCGTAGAGAATAGCATGCGTAGAGAGTAGCTTGCGTAGAGTCTGAGTTCGACTCAGTTTGAATTGCGTAAAGTTCTCAACTTCTTTGACTTGGTCTTTGAAGTACTTTTTATGCTCCTACAAGACCCCCTTCAAAGTTCTTAAATTATTTTCAAATTTTGAAATACTTTGAACAGAAGCGTAAAATTCGGGATTTCAATAGTCAGCGTAAAATTCGGGATATCCAACGGTCATCCGCGTAAAAGTTGGGAAATCCAACAGTCAGCATAAAAGTCGAGAATTTGAACCGATTCAAAATTTTCTATAAATAGAGCTCTTCGAATAGAGATGAAACTTTACTTGTCTTTCGTAATCCCGATCTTTCTTTACTCTTCTTCCTCCTTCATACTCTCGTTTCGATCCGATGGCCCCTAAGAAGTCCGCCGCCGGCAGCAAGGGCAAGAAGCCCATCGTCGATTCATCATCGGCCGACCGCGCGAAAAACCCCTGTCCTATCATCAATGACGCCTCAACCGAACAACCCCGCCGTGGATCCGGCAATGGAGGGTAAAGCACTGAATCTTCAGCCGCGAGTTCGTCGGAGAAGAAAACCCAAGTTTATCTCTTCACGCCCACGTTATATGTGTCAGCGTAGAAACTGAAATAAAAAAATACGCCCATGTTATACGTGTCAGCGTAAAATTAAGAACATACGCCCACGTTTATACGTGCCAGCGTAAAATTAAGAAAATATGCCCACGTCTATATGTGCCAGCGTAAATTTCAAAATACGCTCACATCAACATGTGCCAGCATAAAAATTAGAATACGCTCACGTCAACACGTGCCAACGTAAAAATTAAAATACGCTCATGTCAACACATGCCAGCGTAAAATTCAAATTACGCTTACGTCTATATGTGTCAGCATAAAATCTAAAATACGCTCTTGTCAACACATGCCAGCATAAAATTTAAAATACACTCATGTCTATACGTGTCAGCGTAAAATCTAAAATACGCTCATGTCAACACATGCCAGCGTTAAATTCAAATTACGCTCACATCAACATGTGCCAGCGTAAGATTTAACCAGTAAAAGACTTTGCGTAAAAACACAAAAAAGTTTTTATCAACTTTAATAAGCGTAAAGTTTTGTACAGTCAGAGTCTTTAATCTTTTATGCGTAAAACTTAGACCAAATTATCTGCGTAAAACTTTCAAATTAGATTTTCACTAACTTGATTTTTCTTTTTCTTTTGACAGTAGATTTGCAAATTCACCCACTTGCAGAAGTATTTGGCTCATCAGCTGGTATGGTGGGCTCGAATTGTTTGGAGAACCTGTCCCATGTGGAGTTTTCCCAGTCAAATTCAGAATATCCTGCAGGGAGACGACAGCTGATATCTGCTCAAGGGGACAGAATGCTACTGTCCATGATAAATGGAGAACTGTTGACCTCGCTGGATGGCCAACAATTTACAAAGCCAGCTTTCTTATTCGGGGATGCAATAGACTTCAAGTCATAAACACACCCCAAGAAGGAGTCTTGGGTGTTCAAGTTTGGAGATAGAGCAATGTATCTCCCCGACATGGATAGAGATTATCTCCTCTTTGCATTTATCCATGCCACCCATCCCCGACAGATGCTGTGGAATCTGACTCCCAGCAGTCATGGAAGGCCGGGTAGAATCATCTTCAAGAGGGATGGTGCCAACGATATGGGGTATCACGTCAATGTTCCCAATGGCGGTGTCGTTCATTTCTCTGGTCTCTTGCCTAGATTTACTCCGAGTGAAGATCCGGCTTTAATCCAACCGGTGCAGACCCAAATGTTCATCAATAAGTTCATAAGGGCTGCGGTATTATATCCCCAGACAAACCCTAGGCTACCGGGATGGTTGACTCCAGTTAACCAGAATTGGATCCAAATTAGTGTTTGGATCATGAAGAACTTCAAGACAGATTTGGAAGCCATCGGTCTGTATAAAGCAGTGGCCTCCACTAGTCAGGGTATACCACCGAACAGTAACTTGTTCATGGCCCTGATGGAGATATATATCAGTTCAACAGGAACCTTTGCGACCTCAAAAGCGCACTCCATGAGATGTAATTCATCTCAAAGCTGCCAATGGAGGAAGCCCCATATGAAGAATATGTTCCCTCCAACCGGGAACTTGCTAAAATTAGGGAGAAAAACCCTCAATTGGTTGAGGTATATGAAGAGTTGATGTGCCATTACATGATTTGTACTACTATGCATGAAAGTGGATCTCATCTGGCATACATCAACAAGTGGACAACATATCTCTTTTACCACAAGGATAAAATATCCAAAGATGATAAAGAAAAATTTCATGAGAACAAAGCTCCAACCATCAACACTAGTTCAACAATCCCTGCTGATAAAATACGGGATATGATGGTTGGCTATAAATTTCCGGATAAATATTTGTCCACCAAGACTGGAGAGTTCCCTGCCGGAACCGAAGCCTTGAGCTTCCTCAGATATGGCAGCCAGAAGATCTCCAGGAAAGCCTTGCTGGCAGGCTTCCTTTCTCTATGGTTGAGGAGATAGGTTGTACCGGGGACTGGTACAGTTGATAGAATCCACCGAAACGTGCTATGGCCAGCGGTACGTTTGGTGTTTAAAATCAGAATTAACCTGCTATCGGCAATGGTGTGTCGAATAAACGCAGGTCTGAAGATTTTTGGTGAAGAGTTAATCAACAATGCTCCTCACTGGAACGTATTTCCTAGGGTAGAAATGCCCTACACTTACCTAATGGGCTGGCTGTTGCACCACAATTGCAATTTGTTGCCACCAGGCCCGGAAGATGATGCGGAGGTCTTCCTCCAGAAGTTCAGTAAAGCTATATGGACTGCCACGACAGTGGCAGATACCCGAGCAGTATTGAATTATTCTTATGGTTAGAACTTTTTCTGTACCCGGCCACAAGTTCCAGCCGATTGCTTCGACGTTCAATTTGAAGATGGAGTTGAAGGAAGAACTTTACTGTCTGCGCCAGTTTTTAGATGGCTATAGTGCATCAGACCCTCCCATCTGATGTACAGAAATGAAGACAGTTGTGCGTTCGAACCATATCTACCAAGTAGGTTCGCTCGCCAATTTGGATATGACCAACTTCATGTTGGTAATCCCTCTACTGGTTTCCGTCATTATGGGAAGCTGATTGATGGTGCAAGAGATTGGAGATATTTTAGCACCGCCTGTACCGGTACCAAATTCAAAGTATCAACTGCTACCAGCACCACCGAGCTACGTATACTTCATACGTATGCTCACTTTTATGCTTCCATCCGCTCTTTCACCCATGGCTACAACCTGAGAGGTAGTCTAAGATGGCCCAAGGAAGGGAATGTTGAAGAGCCAGTCAGGGTACCATCAGACATACCCGACGACACAGCTGTTCCAGATCAGTATCTGGAAGTTATCCCTACGGGAGTTGGAGAAAAAGCTGTGGAACCTATCATTATTGGCAAGTCCCGAAAACGAAAACAAGGTGCAGCAGTTACTCTTCCAGAGAGGGCCCCAGAAAAAAGAAGAAGAAGGCCACCACCAAAAGACCTTCTAGATCAAGAGCCACTACCCCGGAGAGTGACACTCAGGTGGATGAGCTGCAACATGTTGCATCTTCTTCAGTTCACCCTGGAGAAGGATCTTCAGCATCTCAACCAGCAGCACCAACAGAAGCTGCGGTAGTCCTATCTCCGGGACGTCTCAGCTCAACACTTCATTTGACTTTGCCACAAAAGGTACAAGTTGTTGAGGATGTTGCTCCAGTACATACTGTTGATCAAGAGCCCATCCCATCCGATGAACCAGCTATTAATTTTGATGATGAAGACTGGGATGGGGATTATGACGCGTACCTGGCACGTCCTACACCTACTCCAGGTAAATATAATTTATACAAAATCTACACAAAATTATAATTTTTGTATATTAACTTATTTTGTTTAATTTTTTTTGTAGGTGTTATCATTACATCCAAGCTTGTGGCTCCTCCTCCTCCTCAAGAAGATATTTATGAGGAAACACGGAGTCTGAGGAAGAGGCTTCCTCTTCAGAAGAAGAAGATGCTCCAGAAGAATGTTCTCCATCTATGGAGATACAACAAGAGCCAGAAGTGCAGGCTCAGCCATAATTGTTGTCACGACCCGCACCCGATTTTTCGGATACGAGACGTGTCCAAGCCAGCCTACGTCGCAGAGTCGGCTGTAGAACGCTGTCAAGCCCGCAAGAAATAAATGTTCAAAATATCATATTTGCTGCTCATCCACATTTCTAAATTTATTACAATTTTTACAACATTTATATTTAAAGAAAATACAAGATTTTATAATTAATGAAATTGATACAACTACTATCTATTTCTAGGTTTATGTCTGTAAGTACATTCGAATCTCCCAAGCTAAGTGAAGCCACAACTAACCTGAAAAATGATGGTTTCCAGTCAGAAATGGAACAAGTACACAAACTGACGACAATGCGAAAACACAATAGAATTAACAAGACATGAAAATAACATATGAGATATGAAAACTGGAAAGTACTGATGACATGGCACGGTAGATAAGAAAAGGAAAAATAAATAAAAAACATCTACCTATGTGGTGTGAAATACCATTTTCGACATGTGAACGGCTATGGGGTAAATCCGGCACACTGCATGTGTCGTGTGCAGCTGCTATCATGCAAGAATAGACATTTTGGGGATATTTTGGGTAGTCCACATGTCTACTAAGATATTTCCCCTTCCGACTACTCCATGTGACGAGCGTGTCAACAAGCAGCAAGATATATGTATAGATATAAAATGAAAAGACTATTATGAATCGAAAGCTATCAGAAAGTATACTTGCCTGCGGTCCTTAGCTGGAGAAACTGATAGTACAACCACATCAGATGAGTCACTAAAGTCAACAAATGCAAAAAGTCTCCAGATGCAGATTAAACGGTCCGTAAAACGACCTCTTGGAGGCAACGAATCGTCGTCAAAAAGTTTGTCCATGGTTGCCACTGTTCCAGTCGCGCGCGCTGTTTCGGCCGTCTCCGGCGTCCTCCGGCGTGCGACTGTGGCCGACGAGTGGTCCACGGGGTCGCCCCTCGACTGGAGGTGAGGGTGGCGGAGTTAGGGTTTCGTGAATTTCCATCTCTCTCTCGTGTTCCTGATCGGGATATATAACCACATATATATTCCAATATATGCTCTCGGCTGGGAGGGAGAACTTAAGGCGCGGTTTGGTTCAGCTCGGGTAGGCTCGGCCTGGTGGGGTCTTGGGCTGCTGGGTTTTTATTATTCTATTGCTTCTTTTCATCTCCAACTTAGAAAATAAATCAATCTAAAGTCCCGACTCCCGATAACTACCACAATATCATATGCAAAAACATATACACACAGTGGTACTCAGACAATATGTGCCTAGTAAATTCTCTCATACTAATGCAATGAAGGGTCAACCATAGAGATTTGATTTGACTTTGTAGCCAACCAGAGCAGAATGAAAGAAAGGATTGGAATAGACGACACAAATTTTTTGTGATAAGACTTTGTTGTTGTTTGTAGTCAATCAATAAACCAACGGAGTTTCTTTCTTTTATAAAACTGACATTAATATCAGTAAGAATCCTCTCATGATTCTTTTCTAAATGGAGAAAACCATATGTAGCTCTTCTCCATGGCATCTCATTTTAACAACAGCTTCTGCATCATAAAATGTAGTCTTTCCCATTCATAAAACCAAATTGAACTATGGAATGACGTATTCTTTCTAATGTCTTCACTTGATTGTGCTTCCAAGTAATGTTGTCACTGATAAGTTCAACTCCAGAATGGTTCCTACAGGTGACTATCTATATCATCTTTGCTTCTATAAACAGGTACAAAGTTCTTATATTTATACACACATATATTATGTATATATATATATATATATATATATATATATATATATATATATATATATATACATATATATATATTAATATATATTATATTAATAATAGATTATATATATATATATAATATATATATTATGTATATTATGTATATATATATATATATATATATTAATATATATATATATATTAATATATATATATATATATATATATATTATATATATAATATATATATTATATATATATATTAGATATATATATATATATATATTTTTTTATATATATATATTAATATATATATATATAGATATATATATATATTATTATATGTTGTTAAAATATATATATATATATATATGTTATGAAATATATATATATATTATATATTATATATATATATATATATATTATATATATTATATATATCTATATATATATATATATATATATAGATATGTATTAATTGTTATAAGGATATAAATATAGATATATATGTATGTGTATATATATGTGTATGTGTGTGTATATTATATATATATATTATATATATATATATATATATATATATATATATATATATATATATATTCCATAAACAAAATTATAATAATTATCTTGTATATAGTTTAAATATACCAACTATATATATAACATATATTATATATTATATATATATATCTATATATATTATATTATTATATATATATATTAATATATAATATTATTTATAACTATATACAAAAATATATTAATATTTGTTTATGGATATATATATATATATATATATATATATTATATATATATATATATATATATATATATATATATATATATATATATATATATATATATAATATATATATCTATATGTGTGGTGTGTGTGTGTGTGTGTGTGTGTGTGTGTGTGTGTGTTAATCATTTGATAATGAATTATCGAAATAGACGAATAATAATAATACAATTTAAGAACAATATATTAATAACATTACAAATAATAAAAATAATAATAATATGATAACAACAAAATACCATAACCAATAATAACTAATATTATATAATAATCACCCCAATAAATTAATAATAAATAATAATAATCAAAATGCAATAGATCTATAATGGTGTATATATCCTTTATGTACAGTTTAAAAATCACCATTTAAATAAAATAATCAATAAAAATAAAATATTTTAAATTTTTTGGGAAGGGGAGCTACAAATCTACCCACCTAAAAAAGAATTTCGTCCACAAAATTCTAATTCATAACTATTCTTAAATTCAAAAAGAAAGTCTAGCTTAACCTTAACCTCCTCAATTTAATTCCTCAAAATATTTTATATACTCCTCCTAGCCATTTTATAACTCCGAATACTTGAGGACTTCTACCCACCTTTGGTCACACTACTCCCTCGAAAGTAAAATCTTATAATCTTCTAATTAGTTGCTAACAATTCTATCAACAGATATCTACTGCATATGGCATCTATAATCCTCTCATATCTATTAAGCAACCCAAAATTTAACAATCAACAAACTTACACAAGTAGCTAATAACTATTGATAAACTCTAGTAAGTATGACTATTCGTCGCTCCGAAGTAGGAAGGACAGGAAGATAAGGCAGAATAATCGAGAGCAACTGTGAAGTTTTAATAGCAGTGGAGAGTATCCAATGTTACAGATAGAAAGAGAGTTTATGAACCATTAACTTATTTGCTAGATTGGGCTACTCTAGTTCAGTCACTTGCTACGTCGAAGAACCCTTGTTTCTTAGAGGGGCCTGCAATCCGTACAATACAGAAGTTCCGTTCTCGAAGTTCTAATTCAAACAAGGTTCCATAATGGAACGAAATTTGAGAAATCAAGATTGTGGTCTTACTGGGTTCTCTATTTGGACATCAGTCGTTGGTTGAATGAACATTGGGTTTCAATCTATATGGACTAGACAAGATCCCAATGATAAAACTATTCCTACTAGATTAGGGTATCCTAGAATAGGTTTCTACCCAAGGGATTGAGCTAGTTGCCCATCAGGTTGGTTAGCTAGGTTCATAAAGCCAAAAAATACGCCTTCCGTGACTTTTATGTCTAAGTAGCACATGAGGCCTCTATTGGGTGGCACACTAGTGACATGTGCGTAGTGGGCTTCGAGTAGATCATAGCCACATATTGGGTCGAATGAACTGAGTCGAGGTTGAGGCTCTAGTAGAAGTCGGGAAGTATACCGGTATTATGGTAAGGGTTATAGCTAGTCCTTTTGTCCTGAAAGTCGTACCACAAGAATATAGTACAAGGGGACGGGTTTAAGTGGGACATGATATACCTAGATGAAGGTGGAATCGTCTAGATATTGCATATAAAATTTGTCGGAAGGTAACCGCTGGTCTCATGCTCCCAATATTAAAGACACGGCCGGGGACACAAAATGATCTAAGTGGAAAGTGGGAGTCTATGGGGCACTAATTATCATCCTAATGGGAATCGTTCTAATCAATCGGTAATCCTCGTACATCCTAAAATTTTTGAAAGCTTACAATCTACCCACCTTAGAAGCTAGGCTATGGTTTTAGGAATAAAGAGGTTAAGAGGATTCCTAATTCCGGATATTGTACCTTGACTCTTATTAATAAAGTATAAGGCACGACGTAATGGATATGGTTGGTATAAGTCATGTCAAGGATCGTTCTTCACTAAATGGAAAAACGAGTGTGTACAATGACACAGGGTCAATGAATTAGAGGAACATACACATCCATAGTATACAAGAGTTATCGACGGGGTAACCATTCTCTAAGGCACATCATATGAAAAGATTTCTAACAACTAAGTCATGAATTTCTATTTGTGTCGAGCCTTTCAGACTATTGTCCCACGGGTTCTAGTTAAATCAAGCTTCAAACAAATGATTAGAGGCTCACAACATTTGGTCTCTAGAGAATAGGTAGTCTCCTAGGTTGGCATTTGATCAAGAAAAGAATCCTAATCATTCTCGGACTCCAATGACTAGAAGATAAAGATTAGCAGGTTTAGTGTCGAAGGGAGGACGAGTAACTCAAGGCAAGGTTCCAGTCATAGAGCTGGCCGATGGTAGCTACACCTGTATATACAACTATCATAGCCATGGGAATACTCTGTATCTATCTATCAATTATGAGCTTTCGTCTTTCTAATCGGTGAAAGACAAAACAATAAAGAGTTCAAGAGAGATATCACTGAATACAATTACGTGATTCAAAGGCGAATGTATAATTCAAGAGGAATTGTCAAAGCAGTCGCGGATGAGATCCTAGAGACATCTACACCTCAATCCATGTAGGGTAATTAGATGAAAAGCGAACCAATGCATCATGGTTGATCAGACCGTAATACAAGGATTTTGATTTGACAATATGTTAGCGAGCGTCCCCAATAAACATATATCTCGAATCAATCTCGATAAAAGAGTGAGCTTGTAAAACTAGGCTGTAATAGCAGTGTTGGTCAAGATAGTCAGAATACAAGTATGCAAGATTTTTGAAAGGAGACACAAGTAGTTTGAGTTTTGAGAGAATCAAAATCTTACTGGTGTTCTTGCTTATATAAGCATCCTACTATCCTCTTATCCATAAGGCCTTGGTCGACTAATGGGTTATGGACTTCTGAATTCTACATTCTAGGTAACTCATTAGTGTTAGTCAATTAACTCGTCAATAGATCACAATGACCACATAATGCGAGGATGGAAGACATGCCACAGAACTTCCACTAGTATTGGCTTTGTGTCTTATGACATACAGGGTTGTTTTCTATCCTCTATAGTATCCTAAGCTTGTAGTTACGTATGAAGTCACTTTACCGAGAATTATACCTCGTCCGTATACTCTGACTGTGGTAAACCCTTGGTTCCGTGATTCAAATGTGATAAGCTATCAGGTACTCTACTCTATATTGACACAAGGGTATCTAAGATCTAAAGAGGTCAACGAGAACATAGATTTAGCAATATTCCATAGACTATGATTCTTCGAAATGATTTCAATTCTGTGGGTTATGCCTCGCCAGTGCGCTGCTGGCTGCAGTGAACCCACATTCTCCACCCTCAAATAATTGACGATAGTACGCTGCTGTCTAACCATTATTAGTTAACTAACATTCCTTTAACTATATCCGTAAAATTCATGAGTTTCTAGAGATTCAAACAGGTTGACTAAAAATAAAGCGTAGGTATTTGTTCTATTAGTCACAACACTTAAAATAAAAGATTTAACATGGAGAAAATAACTAAGGACGAAAGAAATACGAACATTCTAGTATCTATTTCATATGCATTTCGATGGTTGAGGGAAAATATCGAATCAATCTACCACGAGATTCGTATGCGAATAACATAATCAGAAAATTATAAACCAGTTCCTTACAGCAAAATAGGATTTTAAAACAGGCAATTCTAACTTATGATATAATATTTATATCTAAAAATTGAACAGTTTATCAAAATTAAAGCCTTAATTCCAGGAAAGCCTAGCTAATCAAGTGAATAATAGGGTAACATTGAAGCATATCATCGTATCAAAAGCAATAATGTATCTAGCAAGCTATCCGAATTCAATAATTCCTTATCTAAATTGCATGGCCTATCTGACAACCTTAACTACCCACGGTCAATTTGGACAAGGGACTCCTAGTCCTAGTCATTCTCTTAAATCATTTCAATCCTATTGTGAATGAGCATTCCTAGTTGCAGGCTCGCAATAGTACGACCAACTTAAGTACTATCACGAGTTCGCATATTTTGCGAAAACTGACCTACATGGGCCACCACAAAAACTTGTCACGACCCGCACCCGCTTTTTCGGATACGAGACGTGTCCAAGCCAGCCTACGCCGCAGAGTCGGCGGTAGAACGCTGTCAAGCCCGCAAGAAATAAATGCTCAAAATATCACATTTGCTGTTCATCCACATTTCTAAATTTATTACAATTTTTACAACATTTATATTTAAAGAAAATACAAGATTTTATAATTAATGAAATTGATACAACTGCTATCTATTTCTAGGTTTTTGTCTGCAAGTACACCCGAATCTCCCAAGCTAAGTGAAGCCACAGCTAACCTGAAAAATAATGGTTTCCAGTCAGGAATAGAACAAGTACACAAACCGACGACAATACGAAAACACAATAGAATTAACAAGACATGAAAATAACATATGAGATATAAAAACTGGAAAGTACTGATGACATGGCACGGTAGAGAAGAAAAGGAAAAATAAATAAAAGACATCTACCTATGTGGTGTGAAATACCCTTTTCGACATGTGAACGGCTATGGGGTAAATCCGGCACACTGCACGTGTCGTGTGCAGCTGCTATCATGCAAGAATAGACATTTTGGAGATATTTCTGGGTAGTCCACATGTCTACTAAGATATTTCCCCTCCCGAATACTCCGTGTGACGAGCGTGTCAACAAGCAGCAAGATATATGTATAGACATAAAATGAAAAGACTACTATGAATCGAAAGCAATCAGAAAGTGCACTTGCCTGAGGTCCTTAGATGGAGAAACCGATAGTACAACCACATCAGATGAGTCACTAAAGTCAACACATGCAAAAAGTCTCCAGATGCAGATTAAACGTTTCGCAAAACGACCTCCTGGAGGCGACGAATCGTCGTCACAAAGTTTGGCCATGGCTGCCACTGTTCCAGTCGCGCGCGCTGTTCCGGCCGACTCCGGCGTTTTCCGGCGTACGACTGTGGCCGGCGAGTGGTCCACGGGGTCGCCCCTCGACTGGAGGTGAGGGTGGCAGAGTTAGGGTTTTGTGAATTTCCATCTCTCTCTCGTGTTCCTGATCGGAATATATAACCGCATATATATCCCAATATATGCTCTCGGCTGGGAGGGAGAACTTAGGCGCGGTTTGGTTCAGCTCGGGTAGGCTCGGCCTGGTGGGGTCTTGGGCTGCTGGGTTTTTATTATTCTATTGCTTCTTTTCATCTCCAACTTAGAAAATAAATCAATCTAAATTTCCGAACTCCCGATAACTACCACAGTATCATATGCAAAAACATATACACAGTGGTACTCAGACAATATGTGCCTAGTAAATTCTCTCATACTAATGCAATGAAGGGTCAACCATAGAGATTTGATTTGACTTTGTAGCCAACCAGAGCAGAATGAAAGAAAAGAAATGAAATAGACGACAAAAATTTTTTGTGATAAGACTTTGTTGTTGTTTGTAGTCAATCAATAAACCTACAGAGTTTTTTTCTTTTATAAAACTGACATCAATATCAGTAAGAATCCTCTCATGATTCTTTTCTAAATGGAGAAAACCATATGTAGCTCTTCTCCATGGCATCTCATTTTAATAACAACTTCTGCATCATAAAATGTAGTCTTTCCCAATCATAAAACCAAATTGAACTATGGAATGACGTATTCTTTCTAATGTCTTCACTTGATTGTGCTTCCACGTAATGTTGTCACTGGTAAGTTCAACTCCAGAATGGTTCCTACAGGTGACAACTATCTATATCATCTTTGCTTTTATAAACAGGTACAAAGTTCTTATATTTATACACACACACACACACACACACACACACACACACACACACACACACACACACACACACACATATATATATATATATATATATATATATATATATATATATATATCCTTATAACAATTAATACATATCTATATATATGGATATATTCCATAACCAAAATATTAATAATAATTTCTTGTATATAGTTTATAAATATGCACAACTACACACACACACACACACACACACACACACACACACACACACATATATATATTTATATATATATATATAAATATATATATATATATATATATATATATATATATATATATATATATATATATATATATATATATATATATATATATCTATGTGTGTATAATTCATTTGATAATGAATTATCGAAATAGACGAATAATAATAATACAATTTAAACAATATATTAATAACAGTACAAAATAATAAAAATAATACTAATAATAATAATGATAACAACAAAATACCATAACCAATAATAATACTAATATTATATAATAATCACCTCAATAACTTAATAATAAATAATAATCAAAATGTAATAGATCTATAATGGTCTATATACCCTTTATGTACAGTTTAAAAATCACCATTTAAATAAAATAATTAATAAAAATAAAATATTTCAAAATTTTTGGGAAGGGGAGCTACAATTGTCCTCTCCTGCTGAGGGCAAGGATAAAGAACAAACTGCAGTAGAACATACTGTAGATGATAAAGAGGCTACTGAGGAAGAATTAAACTTCAACGAAGAATCAGTTGTAGAAGGACTCACTACAACTGAAATACTTGAAGATTCTGCAGAGCCAGTAGCTGAAGAAGGTGATGAAGGCATACTCAAGTCATCAACTGAAGCTGGGAAAGTTGTAATAGCATCCTCTGCTATTGCTACCGATCCAGTACAAGTTCCTGAAGAGATAATGCCTGAACCAGAGTCAGCTGCCACAACTACCATTCCACCCACACTAATCACAGCCACTGAAACTCAAGTAGTTTCAGCTCCAGAAACGGCTGGAGTAATAAATGCTGAAGATACTGTTCCTGAAGCTCCTGGGAATCAGTTGACCATGGTAGCAGTGACAACAATGTCTTTATCTCAGCCTGCTACTAAGGCAACATCTTCTCCTAGTCTTCAGAGAAGAGATTTGATAGACATCGCCGCAACGGCGAGCACGAGTGCAGAAATGAATCTCTTAGTGGAGATTCATACTGATACTTTTTACAAGACTCTGGCGACTCTGATCCAAATGGTCATGAAGAAGGGCCTCAATTATGAAAGCTTGAAGGCGTCTATTTCTCTTACTATCAGAAATGTCGCCATGTTCAATGATGCAGTGAGGGCAGCGGCATTGGAGAAAGTCGTGGAGGGACTTGAACAACCCATCAAAGAATATCTAAAGCTGTCAAGTGAAACCACTAAAAGTCTCATCCAAGAGGAGTATGACGCTTTATCAGCTGAATACCTCGCTCGGGAGACGACTTTCAATGAAGCCCTCCATGAGTACAGCATAAAGGTCGCCAAAGAAAAAGCTTTTTTGGCAGGAGCAAAGCCCTAGCTGGATAGCCATAGAGAAGCCTATGAAACCTCGAATATGAGAATTCATCAACAAAATAATAAAATTCGAGAAGTTGAGGCTGAGTTGGCTCGCTTGAAGGCGGAGAGGGATCAGCTGATCATAGCTCGAGACCAGCAGCTTACACAGAGCTCGATTTTGGAAGAACAAGTCTTTGGAGCTGAGTCTACCATCAAAACCCTTGACGAAGCCAAGGATAAGATGATAGTCACTTTTGCTGGACTTTCTCATATCTGTACTCCAGAAGCTCGACGCTCCTTAGCTACTAAGAATGTATTGAGCTCTCGTGAAAAGCGTCTAGCAGAGCTGCAGAAACTGCTAAAAGACTTATCTGCTCCGCCTTAGGCAAATAAAGAGCTTTTTTAATCTTTTATTTTTTTTCATTCTATAATATTTACAAGAAATGAATAAAATATTTGTTTTATGATCCTATCATTTGAATTTAAACAATAGGTATGAGATAGAAAACACTTATCAGAGGTAATATGGACATGATAAGTTTTCTAAACTCAATAAATTATATCTATCCAGAGGTAATGTGGACATGATAGATAATGAATCATTTTTTCTGTTTAGAGTATACTACACTATCAGAGGTAATATGAACATGACAGATCGTAACAACTCAAAGAAAAATAGATTAATATCTATTAAGAGGCCAAATGGACATGATAGATAGAAAAATATTTATTCAGAGGTCATGAGAACATGATAAATAATAAATCTCTGCTTTTTTAATCAACTGGTAAGACAGAAGATCAAAATTCTCTTCAAGGAGACAAGTAATCAGCTTAACCAAACATTGGTAACTGGGGAATAAAGAAAAAATTCAAACATAATATTTCTTCAAGAATTTGCCATTGATCTGCATCATAAGCAAATCTCCATTAGGTTTAGACAACCTATAGGCACCGTTAGAGAATACCGTCTCGACGACATAAGGACCTTCCTATTTTGCTTGGAATTTTCCTTTGCTCTTATGAGTCATCAACATCGGTCTTCGGACGGCTAGAACTAGCTCACCACTTTAAATATCCTCTCTTTCACTTTACGATTGAAAGTTCGAGATATACGGGCTTGATATAGCTCAATGTGCTGTTGCGCTTGAAGACGCTTTTCGTCTAATCCTTCAAGTTCTTGGAGTCGTAAGTGATCATTGTTCTCTGTAGTTAGCTCATTAGCAAAGGCTATTCTAAGAGATGGAATCTGGATTTCCCATGGAAGAACAGCCTCACATCCGTAGACCAGTAAAAATGGTGTAAAACCAGTAGGAGTTCGGACTGTCGTTCGGTAAGCCCATAAATATTCTCCAAGTTTTTTATTCCAATCACGTTTATTAGAAGAGAAGAACTTTTTGAGAAGTTTAATGATTGTCTTGTTGAAAGCTTCGGCTAAACCATTAGCAGCTGGATTATAAGCCGTAGAAGCCAGATTTTGGATCCGATTCTTATCACAGAACCGATAAAATGCCTGACTGGCAAATTATGGTCCATTGTCATGAATTATCTGTCGAAGAATCCTAAAACGATAAATGACATGATGTTTAATGAAGCCAACTACATTAGATGTTTTTACTTCAGCAAGGGGAACTTCTTCCGCCCATTTAGAAAAATAATCGGTTATAGCCAATATAAACCGATGTCCCTTGACAGAAGGAGGGTTAATCGGACCAATAATATCCATACCCCAAGCTTCGAAGGGCCAAGAAGCTATTGTAGGATGTAAGAACTCAGATGGTTGATGAATAAAATCAGCATGAATCTGACATGCTTTATATCTTCTGGCATAATCCACAGCATCTGCTATCATTGAAGGCCAATAATATCCTATTCTTCGAATGCGGTCCTGTAATTTTGGACCCGGTTGATGGACACCACAGACACCATCATGAGCTTCACGAAGTGTTTATTTAGCTTCACTCTCTGAGAGGCAGCACAGCAAAAGTCCGTTATAAGAACGACGATATAACATATGTAAAGAAGAATCATAATAGAATTGAAATGATCGTCTCTTGATTGATGCAGCTTCTTTTGGATCTTCAGGTAAAATCCCATGGACCGCATAATCAATGAACGAACTTCTCCAATTCCTTTGTTGAGAACTTGATTCTGTAGTATAACTCTGTTCAATATGCAAGTTATTCTTTACACAGAATAAGTCTCGATCCAACAAAGTAATAGTATTTTGTCTTCTAATCGGAATAGCTATGTCTGCAGCTAAACTAGCAAGAGCATCAGCTTCCAAAATTTGAGAACGTGGTACAAATTTGATAAAGAATCCTTTGAATGAAAGGACCAATTCGATTACCACTTGATGATAAGGGATGAGGTCAGGATTTCTGACTTCATATGCCCCTCTGACTTGATTAACAATCAATTGAGAGTCTCCATAAGCTTCCAGGAACTCGATGTCCAATTGTTTTGCTACTTGGAGACCAATCAGCAGAGCATTATATTCTGCCACATTGTTGGAACATGGTTCATTGAGAGAATAAACACGGTATATGACTATCTTATCAAGAGAGACCAAGACGATGCCTACTCCAGAGATAATATTGCCTTTAGGTCCAACCCGTGATGCTCCATCAAAATATAGTTGCCAAATGTCATCCTTTAAAGTCATGTTACAATCCACAACTTTATCTGGAATGTTCTCATATAGCTTCGATGTTTCAGGTATAGGGTGAGCTGCTAAGAAATCTGCTAATGCTTGGCCCTTCACTAATTTTTGAGGTACATAGACCATATCGTAAGGAGTAAGCAACATTGTCCAGGTGGCTAACCTGGAGTTAAGAATGCTCAGTTTTCTCATCAATACTCGAATAGGATTTATTCTGGAGATGACGTGGATAGTCTGTCCTGACACATAGTGTCGTGTCTTTTGAACATCAAAAACCAAGGCCAAACATTCTTTTTCTACATGAGTATACCTGTGTTCAGCTCCGACCATCATTCGGCTAAGATAATAAATTGCCTGTTCATGACCTTTGTCACTTTTTTGTGCAAGAAGAGCACCAAGTGAATGATCCAAGGCTCGAACATATAGCAAAAATGGTCTCCCTACCACTGGAGGTACCAGAACAGGTGGATTTATAAGGTATTGCTTGATGTCGTTGAAGGCTTTCTGACATGCTTCATCCCAGACAAATGATACACCTTTCTTTAATAAACGGGAGAAAGGTTGACATCTCCCAGAAAGATTGGATATAAATCTCCTGATATAAGCAATGCGACCTTGGAAGCCACGGAGTTCTTTTAAATTATGTGGAGGACGCATTTCAAGAATTGCTTTAATTTTATCAAGATCAACATGGATACCTTGCGAAGTAATAACAAATCCCAAAAACTTGCCACTGGAAACCCCTAAGAAAGACTTAGTAGGGTTTATCTTCAGTTGATGTTGACGTATCAACTCAAATACTGTCTTCAAGTCTTGAATGTGATCATCTTTTGATCGACTTTTGACAGCAATGTCATCTACATAACATTTAACTGTTTTCTGTAGATGTTCTTGAAAGATGTTGCTCATAGCCCGTTGATACGTGGCACCGGCATTTTTCAGACCAAACGGCATAATCGTATAGCAGTAGACTCCAAGGAGTGTACGAAAAGCAGTATGCTTCTCATCTCCCGGATGTATTTTAATTTGATTGTATCCTGAAAATCCGTCCATGAAAGACATGCGTTCAAAACCACATGTATTGTCTATCATGACATCGGTAATCGAAAGTAAAAATTCGTCCTTTGGACAAGCTGCATTAAGATCCCAAAAATCTATGCAAACTCGGACTTTTTCATTCTTCTTCATAACATGTACAATGTTAGCAACCCAGTCTGGATGTTGTTTTTCACGAACAAAGCCACATATGATCAGCTTTTTGACTTCTGCTTCAATTGCATCCATCATGTCTAGTCAAAAATGCCGTTGCTGCTGTTTCACAGGTTTGGTATTAGAAAGAATATTGAGTTTATGAGTAGCTACTTTAGGATCTAGACCCGACATATCCTCATAACTCTATGCAAAGATATCAATATATTCTTTAATCAGTAGTATCAACTCTTCTTTTTCATCTTCGGAGAGGTTTTTACGGATGAATATTGGCTTGGACGTAGTTCCGTCTCCAACATCAAAACGAAGCTCCCATTGAGTGTCCATTTGCTGTGCCCAAGGATCATTCTCAAAAGGCTCAGATTCACCATCAGTTTGAACCATGTTGACTGAGAATACGCACTCAGATTCATCATAATAGTCTCCTCCAGAATATGAGGATTGTAAAAAACTGGAAGAATATTCTTCCATATTTTCTTTGTACATGTGGGATGTATCTGATTTGATGAATTAGATTTCTTCTGAATCTGAGGATTGTGAAGAACTGGAAGAAAATTCTTCTTGTATATCCTCATTAAACATGTGAGACAGATCATATCCTAACCCTTGCCGAGTTTTCTGGTAAAACGGATCACCACATAATGGTAATCGTCTACCTTTTCCTTGATTGAGACCTTGCATAGTCTTTAAATCATATCCCATATTCTGGATAATCTTGAGAGATTGTTGACTATATTTGTCAATTTGGATTTTTTCTTTATCTTTATCTCTAAGATCATCTGTCTGAACAACATAAATATTTTTAGCCAGACCAAACACAATTTGGCACTTGTTTTTCTTATCGGACGGAATCACGAAATAAGATTCTTCGTGACGTCTATAAGTTACGCAAGCTTGTGATGAAGCGGCTACAGGAAGAAGATATGGAGAAGATGTTAGGAACCTTTGAGCATAAGGTCCAACATCGACACGAGGAGGAAAAGAATTTTCCTTATGGTCAATGTATAAGGTTTCCTTTGTATCTATGTCATCTTTATATTGATGACTTTGATCATCAGAAGATAAAGTCATTCTTTCAATAAATTTGACAGCCATATACTCCAAAAGGAAATCTTCATTGATATTAGAAAGTACAGAATGATCAATATTTACATCATTTACAATTTGACTGCTGCGCTTCGGATTGATCATTAACGGACCATCATCCGTCTTCTGCGTAGACTTGCCAATGTTGATGATCAGTGGTTCTGGATTATTCGTACGAGAAGTACGTCCCTTGACTTTGATCATGAGAGGTTGAACTTGCTCTTGGCAGGAATACTCACTAATTCCTCAGATGAAGCTCGAGTTCTTTCTTTGACCTTGATCATCAGAGGTTGGTCATTGACAGGTTGGGGTTGGATTCGACCTTTGACTTTAATCTTCAAAGATTGCTCTTCTGGAGGATCTTCATTGACAGACTGATCTTCAGCAGGTGATCGATCTTCAGCCATATCTGATATCTCCTTCACATGCTCTTGTTTGTAGAGTATTGAATTAGAAAAATAGGCTTCAACACCCTTGAAAGGATTGATATCAGCAAACTCAGTCTTCACAACCCCTTGGGATCCACGTACTTGAAGCTTTGGTGGAGAGTTGAAGGAACAATGTTATGCTCATGTATCCACGATCTTTCGAGAAGGATGTTGTAAGATACATCTGAGTTGATAACATAAAATGTCGCCATAGTTCGAAGATCACCAATTTGAATCTTCAGACGAATCTTTCCCAGTGGTTTAGTCTTGCCAGAGTTGAAACCAACTATTATGGTACTAGTGTAAGCCAAATCACTAGTAGGAATTCTCAAAGGTCTTAGCATACTCTGAAGAATAATGCTAATAGAAGATCCCAGGATCAATATAAATCCTGTCAATTTCAGTGGATCCGATATACCCAGTGTAGCACAAAGGCTTGTCGTGCTTATTATGCTTTAACATCATATCTTCTTGTGTGAAGGTAATATTGGGAATTGCTTCCATCACACTATGATATTGTAGGCAAGATACTGGTATATTGTCAGGAGTCTTGAGTTGAGCTAAGCATGAATCAGCTTGTAGCAAAGCTTCACTCAAAGTTTCACGACTTTCTTTCGAAAGGCGAAGCAGCTCAAAGATAGAAAGTCTAGCTGAAGAATTAGCTAACTGGACTAGAATATCGAACTTGTAGGGTTTCATCACCATCCCTTGATTTGAAGCAGATTTCAAAGGGACGTCAAAGCGTACTGCTTTTTGTTTCCCTTTCTCAACTACAGATGGTTTAACAGGAACAGGTGATGGTTGAACTGGTAGTGTTTCAACTACGTCCTCTGCTTCTTTGGAAGATCCCTCATAATCTTTGTGGTACTCTTTCCCAGATCTTGTACCAGCAAAGGTTTCTTCTTTGGACTCAGGAGAATGAAGTACCCTATTACAGGATTTAGTCTTCTTTCCCTTAGTCTTCTTCTCGTGAGAATTTTTATGAGAAACCTCAGAACCCAATCCAACAGTGGATTTTTGACTTTAAATTTGTAAAGAAAGTCGCATTCCTTTATCATAGTTCAAACCTTCTGCCTTTTGAAAGTCGTAGCCCATCTTTTTCATGAGATGGACTGATTGTTGACTGTACAAGTGAATGGATAGTGGACTTTTGATAGGTGATTTAACAGAAGAAGGAGGAATAGAGACCTCTGTAGCCACTGGAGAAAGAGGAATAGAAACCTCCGTAGCTACAGGAGAAGGAGGATTTGGGACAAGAGGAAAAATCCCAACATGAGCTTTCTCATAAGCAGCAAAAACTTATTGTGCCCTGTATAAGAGGACACTATTCATAGCTAACCACTGCCGATGAGTAAGCTTAAGTTTGGTAGGAGGAGCCAAACTTGGAGGGCATATATTCAAACCCCTCAGCCTATCTTCCAAAGGAATGCCACCCTATAAATGATCTAAATCATCATGGTCTGGGGTTAAAATATGAGAAATCATGTTGCAGGTTTTGACTTTTCTACTTTCTTGGGTTTTGAAGTTTTACTTTCATTCTCCATTTCAGGTACTAAATCATGATGTACCCACATAATTTCACCATTTTTCAGTGTAAGAGGCAAAAGCCCTTCATTTTGCTCTCTGGCAGGCAGGATATTCACAATCTTCATCGTCGCCTTTGGAATTGGGACAATTCTAGCTGGGACTTGCTGTGGAGGAAAACCTCCAAATTGAAGAGAAATCATGTTGGTTGTAACCGTATGCTCATCGTTGGTTAAAGCGATGGCATTGACATTTATCAGCTCCTGGATTTTTTTCCTTCAAAACATAGCAAGCCTTGGTAGGATGATTTATGTATCTGTGATAGATACAATATTTAGGATTGTCGGTCAGATTCACCTCATTAGGTCTTTTTGGCTCTGGAATCTGGAGTTTGCCACTCTTTACCAGACATTAGAATATTCCTGGGAAATCACTGTCATCGAAAGAGTATTCTTCTTTTGGCTTGGAAGACTCCTGATTATTCGATATTATTTTGGGTTTTGAAAGATTAACCACTAGGGTTTCCTTCCCTTTTCCATTACGATTGCCGGAATTATTACCAGAAGAGCCTTTCTTTCCTTTATCCTCTGAGGCAAAGATCATCTCGTGTTCACGAGCCAACCTACCATTGGTCTCGGCTGAAACTGCTGCTATAATGAACGAGGCCCAATCTGTGAATTGGAAGCCCGTAAAGACATCAATAGATGGTCGCAGATTCATTTTGTACGTATCAATCAATGCTAAATCTGGCATACCAAGAGACATCTTCAAAGTTGCCTGTCGAAAACGTTCGATGAACGTCCGAGTATCTTCCTTCTCTTTTTGTTTGATCTCTATTAAGGAGGACATGTTCATGTCCATGCCTCCCTCGTAGAAACGGGAAAGAAATATTGTTTTAAATTCGTCAAAAGACTAAATACAATTGTCGGGTAGACTGCGATACCAGTCGTAGACAGAACCCGTCAGACACCCGATGAAAACTCGAGTGAGAAGAGCATCATTTTTCTGTAGATGCACAGTCATAATATCAAAGTAATTGATATACTGACTAGGAGAAGCCTTTCCATCAAATAATACCATCGATTATGGCTTGAATTTCGGAGGAAAGGGTACGTCATTCCAATAAGGAGGATAAGGTTGCTTAATCCCTAACCTCTGGAGTTGATCCTTGTGCTTCAGAACTTCAAATTATGCTTTGAGCTCACGCACTGCTTGAATAGCTTCACTAGTTTGAGGAAGCACATTCGATTGAATAGATGTTGGATGTACCGTGACCCCTACCAGAGGTGGTACATCTTCTGGAATGATAGGATCTGGAGATATAGAATTTTGATTGGCAGCAGGCTTTTGATTATTCAAAGGTATATCAACCCCTTGACTATCTTGAGTTTGTGCTGCTATCTGCACCGGTATTACTACTGCCGGCTGAGCAGTTTGCTGAGTCATTATTATTTGGTGCATGCTTTGCATCATGGTAAGCATGTCCTTTAGTGATCGCTCAACGGCAGAGAGACGTTGTTCGGTATTAGCAGATGATGTCTCTGGTTCATCTCCAATAGCGTAGGATTCAACCTCCCTTGAACATACAGAAGGATTAGTATAGAGGTATGAATCGACACTATCAGTATCTGACTCAAAAGACTGGGTACCCCCAACTTCTGAATCTGAGGGCTACAACTGTCTTTGACTTCTTGACTGGGTATTCTGATATACCCCTTCAAAGGAATCAAGAAGTCTCTTGAACTGTTGTTGACCAGGAGTCTGGGACGAATTGCATCTTGCACGTCGTCCTCTGTTGGTATGAGATGCCATGTTGACTGACGCATATGACAACTCATACTGTTGATCATCAACTTGTTGCTGAAGCTCATTATAGCTTAATCGGTCAAAAACTGATTGTTTCGAAGCCGAACAGCAACATTTGATTACAATTTGGTGACACTCACAATGATGACTTTCTTGGGGGAGTGTCCCAGGAGTTTGTCTATTTTTACGCTTTTGTACTAGCAACTCGCATAAATCAGAAGAAGTAGCGGGAGTAGTCTTCTTTATTATATTTGGGGTAGAGAAACGTTTAGTCCCTTGTGTATAAAGAAGATTACTAGCTGCATTAGCAGAACCAAACTGTACATTTTTATGCGCTTGGAGTTGTGTGCGTAAATCTTGATATTTTTGTGCACAAAGGACTCCATCAGCATTACGCGTAATTTGTAGGTTTGGTACCTTGCGTAAAGCATTGTAAGAAGGCTGTTGGTGGAGAACCAAAATTTTACCAACAATATTTTTACGCTGCATGTGTGTAGGTAAATTCACTTTAAATGCAAAGGCATCATTATGAACTTTATCTACACTGTCACAGACAGGAGATTTACCTTTACGAGTAGAGCGCAAAACATGAGTATTTATCACGTCACAGACGGGAGATTTTCCTTTACGCGTGGAGCGTAAAACTTGTGTGTCTACCACGTCACAGACGGAAGACTTATTTTTACGTACAGAGCGTAAAGCTTTAGAGTCTACCACATCACAGACGGGAGACATATTCTTACGCACAGAGCGTAAAGTTTGATTTTTACGCGTTTGGCGTAAAACTTGGGAGTCTGCCACGTCACAGACGGGAGACTGATTTTTACGCCCAGAGCGTAAAGTTTGATTTTTATGCGTAGAGCGTAAAATTTGAAAGTCTGCCATGTCACAGACGGGAGACTGATTTTTACGCACAGGGCGTATCACTGAAGTAGAGACTGCCTCGTCACAGACGGGAGTCTCCACAACAGGAGTAGGAAGGATTCCTTTTCCTTCAGAGACAGCAGGAAGATCCGAGGATGCTTTGGACTTAGGAATCCAAACTTTTCGTGCCTTCCACAATTTCTGAACATTGGAGCAGCGAGTACTACTCCCAGTTCGGAGCATTTCTTTGTAGGCAGTCTGGTCAAAGTGCACAACCAGAGTCTTCTTTGTCGATCCGACCGACACATCATCATATTGAGCAATTGCCTTCTCGTCAGAGGAGAAGGTCATCCCCAGCAGAGTCGCCATTTTTTTTCACTTAACAAAATGCCTAAAAATTGGCTTTTGAAAGAAAACGAGAAAAAGTACAAGAGTACAAGTTGTTCTGGGAAGTATGGCTATGTAAGTCTGATCTGAGAGCGATCACTTTGTTCCTTGGACCATACGATGATGATGAAGAAAGCTGCTTGAAGAAGACGAACAATCGGAAGAACTAAGTCACCGGAAAGGTATCGAACAATGGCACTAATGGCACAGTCGAATGCTTTCTTGCTTTGCTTCACCCTGTTCTTGAGAAAAAGTTGAAGAAATGCTTCTGGGAATATCACTCTGAAAGTATGAGTTTTCTTAGAATCTTCTCTTCTATCTCTCTGATGATCTCTTGATGATGTTTATGTGAAAATAAGTCTATTTATAGACTTGACCCTTTGTGCGTAAAAAGCAACAAAATTAGGTCTCTACGCGAGTAACTGTCACCCACGATGTAAATCATCCTATACGCACGTTGACACGTGTCCCATGTAGAGTTTTGATCTCTACGCATGGTGACACGTGTCCCACTACTTCAACAAAATAGGAAAGCACGTACACACGTTCTTCGATAAGTGTGGCATGAAAGCCACGTAAGCAAACCATGTTCTCATGTAGTCAGGAAAGCTCGGGCGTAAAAATGACCCAAAATATACTCCCTGCGTAAAGTAGCAGACTGGGCGTAAAAATAGCTCAAAACAAACTTCCAGCGTAAAGTGGCTAAAAATAGCCTTGAGCGTAAAATTAGCTCAAATAAACTTTACGCACACAATAGTCTTGAGTGTAAAAAGCTCGAATAGCTATCGTGCGTAAAAGAAGTAGTTTATTGAGCGTAAAGTAGCCCATCTGCACACTAAACGACAGTATTGGATTTAGTGTAAATCTAATCCTCTCGGCTTCTGTGCAATCCTGCTGTCAGAAAATCATTCTGTCAGATCAAATTACTTGCATTAAATGCGGCCTGACAGTCTGTCCCCGGCGTAAAAGTAGAGGATAACTCTCGCGTAAAAGCTTCTTGCGTAGAGAATAGCATGCGTAGAGGGTAGCTTGCGTAGAGTCTGAGTTTGACTCAATTTGAATTGCGTAAAGTTCTCAATTTCTTTGACTTGGTCTTTGAAGTACTTTTTACGCTCCTACAACCATTTTGTTTGCAAAAACAAAAAGTTTTATTCCAAACTTGTAACAAAATAGTACAAAGTACAATGAATTTTGGGGAAGTACAACTGTAGGAATCTGATCAGAAGACGATCACTTTATTCCTTGGACTATGTGAACTTGAAGACTGTAGCCTCTGGAGAATGCAGCAGCAATTTTGTAAGAGTTCTTAATCTCTGTGCGTATGTATCTGATGATTTCACAATGATTAGAAACTCTATTTATAGTGTTCAGGAAATAACTGTTTTAGCAGTTATTCTGATGTACGCGAAGCTGGATTGCACCATACTGGGTTGCGCCAACCTCCTGTTGTGCCAACTTTCATTCGATTATAAGTCGTGTACTAACTGTATTTAGACGCGTAGCATCATGTGATTGAGATGCGCGTGGTCGTGTACAGGATAGTAGACACTTCTTGAGAGATTAGTGGCATGTGCGCCACGTCATCCTGCTTTATAAATGAAAATTGTCTCAACTTTATCAGGTTGCGCGAGCTTCGGTCAACTGCGCCTGATTGAGCTGTACCTAGACACGTGGCAGCTTTTGAGCAGAAGTCATTCAGATTTTACCTAGGCGCAACAAAAGATTTTGTCTGGATTACACCTAGGCGTAACTTACAAAGTGTACAGGACAGCTGTCAACCAACTCCCCTCGAGCAGTACAATTCACGGGATTCGAAGATATTTTCCTCGTTCACTGTGTTTCTCAGTTGTCAGTGTTGTCAGGAAATGATGGCTATTAAATGTCAGACGCCACGTAGATTTTGGCACAAAAAGACTGGGCGCAGTCTGATATATGGCGCAACCTGTTCAGCGGCGCAGTTTGTTCTCTGAGCTTCATATCAGTGGTGCAACCTGATTTTTGGGGCACAACTTGATCACTGGTTAGTAGATTCATGGCACAACTTGATTTTTAGGCCGTACACCTGGCAGCGTTCGTCCATCCTCGGCGACATTTCTTTCCGAAGGGTTCGTCGTCAACGATCGAGTGTATCAAATTTCTTCGAGGACTCGGCGAACGCTCGACAATATTTCAGTGATCTTCGAAGTTGGATCAGTGAGTCTCGACCTCAATTTCTGTTCGAATTTTGAATGAACTTATTGTGAAATTCTTGATGAGCTGTTGCATTGTTTTCTTGGTCGGAAATTCGAGCATATCACTGGACTGGGGATGTTGATGAGTCCAAGAATTTAGAGAGATCGTTGAGTTACAGTCATCTGACCTCGTATTGCATTGGGACACAAGAAACCGTGTCCGATTTCTTTAGTTGTGTCCTTATTTCTGATTGGATTTCTTCTCTTCAGGTATTTGTCTATCCTTCTCATTGTTTCATAGTTTTGCTGCGAAATTGAACGATATAGTATTAGGCAGGATCGGGATTTGGGAAGAGTGTGTTCGTGTCCAGTGCTTTTGTTCGTGTCCAGCTTGCTCTGTGTGGTATCGGATGCAGTAGACTGATGGGGATTGGCATTGGTCAGGGGTGTTCGGATACAAGGAGTTGATTCGCTCGAGTCAGGAATAGCTCGTGTCCATTGGTTTGTGTTCAGTGTCGGGGTCGTATGTGCAGGAGAATAATCGGAGTATAACTGTAGCAGGAAGCAGAACATGTGAATTTAGAGACTGTTTTAGTATAGTGAAGTTTTCCTGTATAGATTTCTGGTTTTTTTGTCTCTACTTTCCTAAACGGTGTATCTTCTCTTGCTGGGTTCTACATAATTTGTTTTAGACTTGGAGTTACAGTTGGATGGGAGTCGAATGTAGTAGGTTGGATGATTTATTCTACTTTTGTATCTACATAGCCAGTAAGAAGTGTAAACTCCAGAATTGATGAGTTACGAATTCATTTCTTTTCCTTTTATGTTGAGTTTACAAATTGAGCCTGGTGATCATAAGTGGGGACTCAATTTCCATTGTCTTAATCTTGTGTGACTAGCAAATTTAATTGGGCCGAGTTTATTAAGATTTACATTAAGGTTATTTTGGGTCTGGTAGCACCCATATTAAGCATCTGTTGCAGGGCTTGGCTTCGCGTGTTGTGCAAATGTGTGGGGAGGGTCAAGTATAAACCTGTGAGTTAAGACTCACCATGGATAATAGTATTTTCTATTTTTATGAGTTGGTGGCACCCATATATACTATCCATAGCTAATATAATTTATGAATGATAGTGTACTTGGTGGACAGTTACATATTATTGTTCTATCTAGAGTACAGTTGTGAGTTAGGGCTTGTTAGACTAAGCCAAAGTCTAGATGGTAGTGTTGCCAAACCATATGATGGTAGTGTCACTAGTCAATGTTTGTAATTGCATATTTATAAATATCATGTGGGTGTGCTTTATGAGTAGTATTTAAATATATACTTATTAGGAGTACACTAGTATACCTTGAGTATTCTATAGATAGATTTAACTAGTAGATGGGAGTCAGAATGCAAACCTTAGGCAAGCCTTGTATAGTTGTTTTGTCATTAGAAGAATGTAAGGTTGAGTGTACTATAAATAGTTGTAGAATCAGACTGAAATTGATGATGGTGTAGAACTTAACTAACTTATATCATTGAACATGAGGATATCCAGCTCCACTGATTACCTGTACCTTCCCGGAGCAAGGCAAGTACTTTTCTACGGTCTTATGCATTTATATTTCTTGTACCTTTCTTGTGACACGTCATGACACGATATCCTGTACTCTTGTATTTTCTGTTCTTGTACTTGTGTCGGGTGGGGAAATACACTAGCTATGTGACCAAACCTCGATTACTATATTCATATAGATAGCTTAGGCCTCGCATCGTGCACGCGGGCCCTAAGCCGTACCGATATTCATGTACTCCTGTACATGTTCCTGTACTCACCCCAGCCGGTCACATAGGCTAGTTGTATTTCAAACATTGTGCATATGTCATGTCTTGTACATCAGGTTCATGGTCACATTCTTGTACTTTATTTCCTGTACTTACATTCTTGCACTTTTATGTTCTTTTCCTGTACTTTATAGTTCATGTTCTCCTGTACTCACTTCCATATCATGATATTCTTGTTCATTACCTAGAACTGTACTTTGCTCTGCTCCTGACTGGATATGTTGCAGGTGTACTTGCATGATATCAATCTACCATATGGGCCAGAACCCGAGACATTAGCCGAGCAGGATGGAGACATGACTTAGCTAGAGGCTTCAGGTTTAGACTGTTTAGCCTTACTCCTAGATATTGTTTTAGAGTTCATAGTACATTTCATTCCTGATGACTCTGGTACATTTATGTTATATGGATTTGTGGATTATGGTGATCTTCTGGGAACGTTTTATAGATGCTGTGATTGTGGACATTCATGATTATTTGGTTAGATTTTCCTAGCTTGGTACAGCTTACTTCGTCGTGTATAACGACGAAGGCTGGGCGTGTCCGACTCGTATCCGATTATTCGGGAGCGGGTCGTGACAATTTGACTTCCAAAAAATCCTATAAATTTGCCATAAATCCTATATTTCAAACACAAACAATTCAATCCATCTCAAAAAAAAATATCAAAATCAAAAGAAGGTTTCAAGAAAGTTGTGTTCTAAATTTCGGCGATCTACGACTTCCCGATCAAGCAATTTCGGCGATCTACGACTTCCTAATTGTTTATTTTTTTAATTTACATTTACGAAATTGTTTTCTTTCCTCTTATATTAAAACGCCAAGTTGAAACTTCACAAATCACATCAAATTGAGACGCAGTATAGGAAGATAGAAATATGATTTTCATTCATAACTTGCAACGAAGTGCAAGTCGTAATTACATTGGATGCCGTTGCGGCTACATTGATTGAAAACAAAAGAAACATACTCTACAAGCTGCCTGAACTAACACTTGCCGTTCTATACATTCGCCTATTTATACATAAGCCTTTGATTGAATTGGCTTCAAAATACTTCAGTATAGGAAGAGCTTCAAAACGCCTCTCCGTACTTCAGCTTCAGTTTAGAGCTCCTGCCGCACCTCGGGAATTGGGGGAGGGGGTTAGCACACTTGCTAAATGGACGAGACGAACCCACTCGTCTAAACCGACACTGATTGTTAGGGTAGGCATGCTTTAGAGTTTTTTTTTTCTATTTAGAACTAAATGAATTCAGTTCATATCGATAGCCATCTTTGAAGTAATAAAGCATACAGTAAAAATATAGCGATTATTCACAGTTCTTACCATGGCCGTGCTCGTCCCTGCATAAAACACATATAATATTTACTACCTGCATAAGACAATAGGTGAGCATGATCTATCTTATATGTGTGGTCATTGATGCTATACACCACGAGGGACTTTTATATGGCATTACGACGTGCCTGTCAGCTTGGGTTGCAAGCCCTGCTGCAGGTCTCGTAATGCCTCGCGCTGAAGCTCGAATTTGTTTATTCCCCCTAGGTTGATTCGATTTCGATGCCCCAGATACCGCGTCGAGGAAAGTTCAACTTGTGCACAAGCTGTCCATGACCATACAAATGCGTGAACAGTTTAATATGTGCAGACAGATTTGTATAGCGTAGACAGTATTGAGCGACATTATCATTTGTATCCTACTCATGTAACGAATCATTTTCCCCGATCCGTACTTCCGACTTAGCACCCCGTAGGCACCACATTCCCCGTGGTACCGTAAGCCACAATCGACGTTTCATATTATTTTACAGTACGTGAAATAGTCTATCTTTTTACTAGAACCTTAAACTTTCTCGTTTATGTGCGAAACTTATATTTTCAGAGTAAGTTACTCTAAATCGATACGTTTTTTCCCGAGTTCTTGACCTTAGTGGATTGGCATGCATTTAACTTCGCATCGTCGATTTGAATAAATTCGAGGCAAACAAATTTTCGTTTGCAGGACAGAGTAGAAAAAAGGGGCCGAATCACCCACCAAGTTCTTTGATCGTACCGACCGTTGAAGCGCTTCGCAACGTTCAAGCTTTAGTTATGCGAGCTCCTGCAATGGCACCAACACTTAGTTAGGATTCCTTCTTTATTCCTTCGCTTCGAAATTCGTAGATTGCATTCAGAAAACGACGCGGAAGCACTTTCATCAAAACCAAGCGGCAAAAGCTCAAAGAAAACCATACAGCGGTCCGGTCCCGTCGAAGGGACTCTTATATAGAGCTCATTCGCCGAGACGCAGCTCGCTGCATCTAGGACTTATTCCAACAGAAGTCGTTCCATTAGTTGGATCGATTCTCGTAACATCCGTCCAAATCGATTTGATCAATGCCGCAAGGTGTTATTGTTTACCAAGCTCAGCGATCGAGTCAGATGGCCATCTAAGTTCCTGATCGATCTGACTCGGCACAAGCATATTATGAAGTCTGTCGCCTATTGAAAGCCGGGCACTACATAGTATACCACTAAGAAAAAGTTTCGTCCCGAAACTTAAGAACAAAGGTCTGACCTTAAATTAGGCAAACAACGAAGAGTACTTCTCCTTCATCTTCGGCTCCGTTTCCTACGTCGACTCTTCAACTGAATGGTTTCGCCAAAGCACGCGGACCAAGGACATCGACCAATTTTGTAATACCTTCTTCTTACGGTCCAAAATTTGAATAGGCTCCTCCGAGTAAGACAAGTCAGTACGTAGCTCCAACTGATCGAAGCTAACCACGTGACTTAGATCGTGCACGTATTTTCAAAGTTATGAGACGTGGAAAACATCGTGCACATCAGCCAAGGCAGGAGGTAGTGCGATCCGATAAGCAAACCGTTACAACTCGCTTGATGATCTCGAAGGGGCCTACAAATCTCGAGCTCAACTTGCCTTTAAAGCCGAACCGCATCACACCACGCATGAGCGTTACTTTCAGAAACACATGGTCCCCGACCAAGAATTCTAGCGGTCTTCGACGAAGGTCTGCGTAGCTTTTTTGTCGACTTTGCGCGATACGGAGTCTATCTCGGATCAAGCGGACCTTTTCGACGGCCTGCTCCACCAGTTCTGGTCCGAGCATTTGTCACTCTCCGACTTCGTCCCAGCATATTGGAGAATGACACTTCCTTCCGTAGAGCTTTTTATATGGAGCCATCTGAATGCTCGTCTGATAACTGTTGTTATATGTAAACTCCGTAAACGGGACCCGAAATCACCCGAATCATCGTCCTCGCAGGAGACGTGATGCCGCACGAGCCTGGAGTTGCGCTCATGCAAGGCAAGATGACAAGTTCTCAAAATAGTTATCTTTTATTCGATAATTTCAAACGGAAGAAAACAGAGTATACGAAACAATTCTCTTTATTGATAACGAACTCAGATTACAAAGGCTTTCAATAGTCCAACTGAATTTGCCAGGTTGGCTACAACACTCAAGTTCTCTCTTGTCCACAAAGGATTTCACCGTTCCATACATCACTGTAGAAGCATGAAAAAGAAGGGATCTTTCTTTTAATCCCACATCGGAAAGGAGAAGAAGGGAGGACTCATTCCACTCTATATATAGAGACCTCTTGCCTCCTTTGAAAAAGGCACCAAAATAAATAAAGAAAAGGGAGCCCGTTATCCAGGGAGCCCGTTCGAGCCACAAGTTGCAGTTGTTCTTCTCTTATTCTGGGTCGGCTGCAAGCTCTTTACTCGCTGTCATGGCGAGGATAATTTGGACTCTGAGTACTATGCGCCCCACGGGCTGGTACGAAGAAGTCCAAGGCGGCACGGGCCATGCGTCGCAAATGTGCTATGCCAATGGCAAACCAGAAGCATGCGCTCACAATCATGCGCGCTGCTGATGGTAAGCTGTATAAGGTCGACTCGGGTGCTGCGGCGCCAGAAACGAGCCGACCTTCAAAGTCCTTATCTCACTTGGGCGCATCTATTACGTTCACAACCAAGTCGAGCAAGGCAAATCCAGTGGTCTTGAACTCCCGCGCCTCCTCTGGTTGTGCGTCTGAGGTCCGTTCAAGTCACTTCAAATGCTGTGGTTCCCCCACTACTGATCGTGATGCCTGCTTGGTATTAGATCAGGGGGCGCAGCACTCACTTGACCACCCCGATGCTTGGCCTTGCCATGCGCCTGATGGGGGTGTAAAGGTGGCACTCTCACTTGACCACCCCGACGCTTGGCCTTGCCATGCGCCTGAAGGGGGTGCGAAGGTGGCACTCTCCTCCAACGATCTGCGCAACGTGATCACTCACAAACGTCGATCAGGAGAGCCGACCAACAAGCATAATGCGCCCCTCACAGGGCACACTTGTGCTACGGTCGCCATCAACTGCTGCTACCGCAAGACAGTGGCTCCACCACCAAGACAGTCTGTGTTCAAACAGTTGCAACATGCTGTACCTGTCTTCCAGCGCATCACTCCGCCCCGTCAGAGTGAACCACTTCCTGGGGCTCTTCCATCATAATGAGGCTTAGGCACATCTATGTCCATTCTAACTCGGCGAATCTCAGTCTTATGAAGGAGTTCACCATCAAAGCTTCTTCGAACAAAGAGAATCATCATCCACAGTACAACGTCTTGCCAAGAAGGAGGATCAGTCGAATCCATCTTCATCGAGAAGTCAAAGGGAGAGACAACAAAACTCTCTCAAACTGTTGCTATTCATAGGCCAGGGCAAATCAAACCCATGCGCCAAGTGGCAACCTTCCCGAAGTCGGTGCAATGAACTTGTATTTATGATGAATGAACTCGCTAAGTCGGAGAGCCATCAAAGCTCCGAAGAACTCAATAGCCGGACCAATGGAGATGCGCCATGCAACAGACGCGCCGGTCAGACAGCGCATCACACAGACGCGCCTTTCAGTACCAGGCGCATCACAGAGGATGCGCCCCCACACATCCCCATACCGAGTGGAACGCCAACCGACGCGCCCACTCAGCTGTCCATCGAACGTCACAAACATTAAATGCTGAACTGACAGAGTTGGCAGCACGCCTCCCAAAGTCTGAACAGTTGACAGCTTTTTCAGAAAACGAAGCGTCGGCAACGTCAGCATCATCATGACTTTATTTCGACGGCTACTGCCACGTGGCCACTCAACCAACCGCATGCGCCTCTACGGCCATGCGTCCAAATCAGCATGCGCCTCAAAAGCCATGCGCCCCAGACTGCTCTCTGATCCTGAAAGACAGAAGGAAAGTCACCTGCATGCGCCTCAAAAGCCATGCGCCCCAAATGGTTTGTAACTCCTAAAGGTTATGAGCCGCAGCCTCCTCCTGCGCCCAATCCAAGGCGCAGCTCACCAGATCACTCCTCTCCACCAAATCCGAGATCTTCGAACCATGAGTCGATGACACGTGTCTTTTGACTCAACTCGTCCAAGATTTCAGCAACAGAAAGATCTTCTCTTCTGCTACGTGCCGGCTCACAACAGCAGTATGAAGAGTTCTCCCCCTCGATCAGGGCGCAGCATCCGTGCGCCTCCATCAGCAACCTCCACGTGGCGTCCCCACACCGGCGCATCCTATATGCGCGCATGAGCAGCCAGCCTGCAGAACTATAAATAGAAGGATCGTCCCCTTCACACACACACGGAGACTCAGAACACAAGACTCACAGAGAATCCACAACAGAGAATCACCGGAGAGGCAGTTCTAGACACTCAACGTCTTCCTCCTCTCAGCAAGCTCCAGCACCCAGAGCAATCAACACCTTCAGAGAACCGATAACCGCCGTCAGCCGGTCAACGGAGTCAACACATTACCACTCGCTCCATTGGCACTAAGGACCCAGCTTAAACAAAAGTGTACTCCTAGGACTACATCTAAGTCCTATATTGTATCACTGTTCTGTTTGTATTAAGATTTCAATCAAAACAATTTTAATGGCAAACAAGCTGGCGACTCTGCTGGGGACTTCTTTCTCCTCTACCGAGAAGGTTGTGTCACAGGCCGACGACGTGAAGGTGGGCTCCTCCCACAGGACGCTGGTAGTGCGCCTCAATCAACAGGCGTACGAGAAGTTCATTTCTGAAGGAAGTGC
This sequence comes from Iris pallida, assembly GCA_029216955.1. Taxonomy (NCBI): domain Eukaryota; kingdom Viridiplantae; phylum Streptophyta; class Magnoliopsida; order Asparagales; family Iridaceae; genus Iris; species Iris pallida. The sequence goes on from JANAVB010019570.1 coordinate 53,686, forward strand.
GAGTCCTTCGAAGCGGCTGTCGAAGCCGAAGAAGACCCGCGCAGCCTGGGTGCGCAAAGTCGACGCCTTGGGCACCACCGTTGAAGAGGATGCGCCCGTCCAGCCTTTCCTTCCTGCTGACGTCCTCAGCAGTCAAGGTACGCCCGCCGATGCAGCGTATCTCTCGGGGAAGCGTGCGGCTGACCACGTTCCCCAGCCATCTTCTTCTCAGGCGAGGAAGATACGTCGACGGAGCAGGGGCACAGCCAATGCCCCGCGCATCACTTCTGATGCGCCACAAAGAGCCTCTGTCTTCGACAGACTCACTTGCTGTAATGGCGAGAAGAATTTGGATGCTGAGTACTATGTGCCCCAGCGGACTGGTACGAAGAAATCCAAGACGGCACGGGCCATGCGCCACAAACGTGCTATGCCAGCAGCCGGCCAGAGGCACGCACTTACAATCACGCGCGCTGCCGATGGCAAGCTGTACAAGGTTGACTCAAGTGCTTCTGCACTGACAATGAGTCGACCTTCAAAGTCCTCATCTCGCTTGGGCGCATTCACTGCGTGCACAACCAAGCCGAGAGAGGCAAACTCTGTGGTCTTGAACTCCCGCGCCTCCTCTGGTTGTGCGTTCGAGGTCCGTTCAAGTCACTTCAAATGCTGTGGTTCCCCCACTACTGATCGTGATGCCTGCTTGGTATTAGATCAGGGGGCGCAGCACTCACCCGACCACCCCGGCGCTTGGCCCTGCCATGCGCCTGAGAGGGGTGTGAGGGTAGCACTCTCCTCCAACGACTTGCGCAACGTAATCACTCACAAGCGCCGGTCAGGAGAGTTGACCAACAAGCACGATGCGCCTCTCACGGGGCACACTTGTGCAGTGGTCACCATCAACTGCTGTTGCAAGACGGCAGTACCGCCAAAGCAGTCGGTCTTCCAACGGCTACAATCATCGACACCCCTCCGACATCGCCTTGGGACGAAGGTGTCAGCAGAAGAGGAACTAAAGATTGCGTCATGCAACGTGATCTCCAATTCCTCATCTGTCCGGAAGACGACTGCCAATTTCTCGTCTTCATCCAAAAGCCAGCCGAGGAAAACCAAGGCAGCTGTCACGACCTCTGGAGTGTTCGAAGGCACTCGGTCGAGGAAGAAGTCCTTGGAGGAAGCTGGGGGTAGCCAGACCCTTGTCGAGCCTCCTTCCGAAGACGAAGATGTCCAAAGCACAGCTGCGGCGGATCTTCATCAAGGCGAAGATGGCCTCCCTGAAGCCCCTCAAAAGGATAATGTCCTCCAGGACACCGCCGGGGGTAGTGCTGAAAACGAAGAGGCCCTTCAAGACAGAGCTGAGGGCAGTCAGGCCCTTGCAGATGTGCCTGTCGAAGACGAACTCCAGAATGTGGCTGGGGGTGGCCAAACACCAGGAGAAGTGACTCCCCCACATGAGAGCGAGGCTGAGAGTGAAGCCTCAACTAATCTATCCACTTTCGGCCGTGTCATGACAGTATACATGACCGGGGGGTGATCTTGAGACTGATGCGCCGCCACAGGACATTGTCCAGCGCATAGACTCGCTAGAGGGAGGACTCAAAACCCTCTCTGCCTCAATGCAAGCACTGACTCAAGCAGTGTTTGAGATGCGGTCGGCCTTGATCAGGACACCTTCAAATGGTCCCGACCCAGGAGCCAATGGAGAGTCGAGTGTGCCCCTCCAGCGGACACCCTCAGACACAGAAGCACCCCGGACAGCGGAGCCCTCAAACGCTCCACTCCAGGTAGTACCTCCTTCTCCGACTCCTAGCCCCACGGAGGACGTGGTCGAAATGATCAAAGATCTGCGGGAGCGCTTCGAGTCCAAGAACAGGCAGGAGGAGCGCCAGAAGATGGGCATTCCCCAGCCTTATCCCCTTGAGTGAAACAAGGTGGTTTATCCCCCAAAGTATAAACCACAAACACTCACGCCGTATGACGGGAAGGACTCTCCACGACGGTACCTGACGTACTTCCAGTCGCAGACAGGACATCTTCCAAAGGAGGACGCGCTCCTCACCAGCATCTTTGTTGGGGCCCTGAAAGGGGTGGCGTATGACTGGTACTGCAGCCTCCCCGATCATTCCATATCGTCCTTCGATGACCTGACACGCCTCTTCCTCGACCGCTTCTACGACGGTGGGAAGGACATGACGATGGCGTCTCTTATTGAGATACGCCAGAAGGACAAGGAAACGGTTCGGGCATTCATCGAACGCTTCCGTCAGGCCTGCTTTAGGCTACCTCCAGGCATGCCAGAACATGTGCTTCTCTCCGCTTGCAGTATGAACATGCTGCCTGCAGTAAAGCTCTGGCTTAACTCTACTCCCCCTCCCGACTGGAGCTCCCTAATCATTGAAGCTGAAGCTGCAGAGAAGAAGGCGGCCAATGCACGTCTTTTGGGTGTTAGCTTCCCCGCCTTTGACGATAAGGGGAAAAAGTCCGCAACCAACAACTCCGGACGAGAAACAAAGGGGAAATAGGCATTGACTGTTAATGCCTCGAAGGGCGCATCTGCGCCTACTCAAAAGCCTCCACTGGCACCGAGACCCAAGGAGGTGTATTCATTCAATGATGATGACACCCTGCAACTCTTTGAGATACTGAAGCAGGGTGACAAGATCAGGCTTCCGGACCCGAAGCGGCCCGATGAAGTCGGGAAAGTGGACAACCCGAGGTACTGTCACTACCATCGGTTTGTCGGACACCCGACTAAGGACTGCTACGTCCTCAAAAATTACATCTAGCGCATGATCAATGCGGATGTAATCTCCGTCGACTACGAAGAGAAGACGGTGTCAGCTAATGTGGTGTCACTTCAGTTCGGCACCTTGCCGCCGACTACCACACAAGATGGCGTCGTCCCCATCCCTAAGGCGACAATGGAGGTGGTGAATTTGCCACCCACCCGTGACAATGTGAGTGGACTTGTCCCACTCACCACATCTCGAGGAGAGGTCCTCTGGGTTCACCCCGACCTCGTCTCCGAGGTAACTCAACCGGAGGTACGCCCTACCTCCAAAGCAAAAGGCAGGAAGATCAAGTCTTGCCGCACGGTCTCTTCTTCAACGGAAGAGGCGCTTCCTGTGCAGACACGTGCACAACAGAACTCCTAGCCCGGTGAAGCTGCCGCCGAAGTGGTGCCTCCTGGCACCATCCCTGAGGAGGGTCCATCCAAGCCCTCAGCAGCCAATAAACAAAAGCAAGTGGAGGCCCGTTTCGACAGACCTCTGCGGAAAGAAAATGCTTCGGGGCTAGCCAAGCCCCACAATTTTAACATTCTGGCACAACTGGCCAGTACTCCTGCACGCCTGTCTTTGTTCGAGCTCCTGCGTCTCTCCAAAGACTCCCGAGAAGCTCTCTGCGAAGCTCTGAAGGATGCCGAATCCTTTCTCAGTCAGGTCAAGCAGCCTGAAGACCTCCCAACTACTTGTGCACACTGTCATTGTGCGGATGAAGTTATCCCAAACATAACCTTCACCCAACAAGACATGCTGCTCAAGCATCACCGACATAACCGACCGTTGTATTACACAGGGTACATCGGTTCGGTAAAGGTGAGCAGGATTCAGATCGATCCGGGGTCTTCCCTAAGCATCATTCCAAAGGCGCTGCTATCAGAGCTGGGGATCCCAATGTACCGGCTGGCGCCCTCCAATACGACCATCAGTGGCTTCAACGCCAGCAAGAGCGAGCCACTGGGCAAAATCCGGCTGAAGTGTCACATCGGCAGCCTCAAAACTGAGGTGACTTATTATGTGGTGGATGCCGAGGTCAACTACAACATCTTACTCGGACGACCATGGTTACATGAGTACATGGTGGTGCCCTCCACGCTCCACCAATGCATGAAATATGTATCCACCAACGGCGTCATCCGGACGGAGTTTGCAGATATCGATCCCTTCAAAGGGATTGAGGCCTACTTCACCGATTCCGACTTGTACAAGCCACTTGACGAGGAGGAAGCCAACGACGCCGATGATGAAGCAGAGACGGCAACAGAGCCAGACTTGGAGCCCGAAGTGACTCCTGACGCCCCCTTGAAAATCCATCTGAAGGGGAGACCACCCCAGAAGGCGCCTCCAATGAGCATCAAGCTATCAGGAAAAGCGCCAGCTCGCGAAGCTCCCCTGAAGATACGCCTCAAGGGGAAGCCACCACAAACAGCGGCTCCCCTGGTGGTAAAATTACAAGGGAAGGCGCCACTCATCGAAGGCGCAACCGAGGCACCCCTCAAGGTGCGTCTTAAAGGCAAGCCGCCGCAGTCATCCAAGATGCCGGAGAGGGCTCACATAACCCTCTCAGACCCCAAAGTCAGAGCGGTGGAGGACTCTCCTGATCCGGCCCCAGTGCTTACAGATGAGGAGCTTGGCGAATATATCTCTGCTGATGTAGACGCACCCTCCTTCGACAATGTAATCCCACGGGATAAAATCTCGTACTTTATCAATAATAGAGTGTCTTTCAATTATTCTTGTCTTCCACACTGGAATGCCATGTATACATTAGACAACGCTCTACGGTCGTTGCAAACACAAGTAACGACCGTCTACCATCAAATAGTCCCGTCTCAAGGAGTCTTCATAGTCCCTCCACGAAGCCGAGACGAAGGCACCATCATCTCGGGCAAAATCGAGCGTCGTCGGAACCTCCCGTCAATCGAGCCCGAACCTGATACCGGCAGAGTACAAGTCTATCGATACACGATGCGGCTAAGCACATCATCCAAAAGATGGGCTACGACCTGAAAAGCAATAAAGGCCTAAACTACGGCAAGGGTCGGCATCTCCCTGTCCGGCTTTCGATGCCCAATGGAAAGCCACAGGATTACTATAATCGGACTCGACGGGGGTTAGGCTATGTCACGCCGCCATCAACTCCAGAGAGTTCAGACGCAGAAGACATAGAACATTCCCACTCGTCTGAAGCATCGACGTGGGATTCCGATACCAGTATCGGATCAGTCTTCAGGAAAGTGCTGTCAGCTAACATGACATCGGCAACCTCAGAAGATGAAGGCAAGACCAACCGCCGGAACCCTTCGAAGAGAACCCTGGGCTCAACGCCTAGGAGAACAATGGGAGTCTCGTTTTGAGTTACGAGAACCTCCCACCGAAGACGAAGTCGAGCAGATCGACCTCGGGGATGGGTCTTCTTCTAAACCCATCTTTATCAGCAAAAGCTTGGAAGGAGAAGACCGAGAATCTTTAGTCCAACTGGCTAAGGAGTATATCGACGTCTTCGCCTGGAGCTACGAAGACATGCCGGGTCTCGATCCACAGATCGCGATGCATAGGTTGAACATCTTACCAGATGCCAAACCTATCAAACAACAACAGCGACGCTTCCGCCCGGACATCATGAACGCCATCGATCAGAGGTGGACAAACTCTTGACCAGTGGCTTCATCCGTGAGGAACAACACCCGGACTGGGTAGCCAACGTCGTCCCTGTCACCAAGAAGAACGGGAAGATACGAGTCTGTATCGACTTCAGGGATCTCAACTCTGCTTGCCCAAGGATGAATTCCCGCTCCCAATCACCGATGTAATGATCGACAACACATGTGGCTTTGAACGCATGTCCTTCATGGACGGGTATTCAGGCTACAATCAAATCAAGATGTTCCCCGATGACGCAAAACACACGTCATTCAGGACTCCGAAAGGTGTTTTCTGCTACACAGTAATGCCCTTCGGCTTGAAGAACGCCGGTGCAACGTACCAGCGAGCTATGAGCACCATCTTCCGTCAACATCTTCGCAAGACAGTTGAGTGCTATGTTGACGACATCGCAGTCAAGAGCCGCCTCAAAAGAGATCACCTACAGACCTGAAGACGGTCTTTGATCTCATGCGGGCACATCAACTCAAAATGAACCCCGCTAAATCCTTCTGGGGGTTTCTAGCGGCAAATTCTTGGGCTTTGTCATCACGGCAAAAGGCATTCATGTCGATCCCGAGAAGACTAAAGCCATCCTCAACATGGACCCTCCGAAGAACCTTCGAGAACTTCGGGGCTTACAGGGACGTTTGGCATACATCCGGAGGTTCATAGCAAACCTCTCCGGTAAATGTCAACCCTTTACTCAGCTCATGAAGAAGGAGTCTCTTACGTCTGGACAGAGGAGTGCCAAAAGGCTTTCGACGACATCAAGGCTTACTTGACAAGCCCGCCAGTCCTAGTGGCACCTGTCGCCGGCAAACCATTCCTCCTCTACGTCCGTGCCATGGATCATTCCCTCGGCGCTTTACTGGCTCAAAACAGCGATGCAGGCTACGAGCAAGCAATCTACTACCTCAGTCGAACACTCATCGGGGCCGAACACCGGTACAACCCCGTTGAAAAGGAGTGCTTGGCTTTGGTGTTTGCCATTCAGAAGACTCGTCATTACGTCTCGGGCCAGACAATTCACGTCATCTCCCGAGTCAATCTCAGAGTTCTCATGACAAGCCAGGGTCATTAAACTCCCGGCTGGCTACATGGGCGATCCTACTAACGCCATACAACATGGTGTTTGTCCCGCAGAAGGCGGTCAAGGGTCAGGCTCTGGCTGACTTTTTAGCTGCACACCCATCCCAGAATCTTCAAAACTCTATGAAGATATCCCGGATGAAGTCCAAGAATCAAACGTCACTGAAGGAAGCCCCGTTTGGCGGATGTTCTTCGATGGCGCTTCAAGAACGGGCCCCAATGGCCAAATCATCGCAGGAGTGGGGGTGTCTTAGTCTCCCCCGATCAGCTGGTCATCCAGCGCGCATACTCCCTTTCGAAGCCGTGCTCCAACAATGTTGCTGAGTACAATGCACTCGTCATGGGACTCCAGCTAGCACAACAGCTGGGGGTGGATCATCTGGAAGCCTACGGCGACTCGAAACTCGTCGTAAACCAGATTCGGGGGCAATACGAGGTTCGCCATGAAGATTTGATCCCTTACCATGAAGTTGCATTGAACATCATTTCAACCTTCACTGGGTTCTTCATCGAACATGTACCCCGCCTACAAAACTTGGAGGCTGACGCTCTGGCTGGCCTCGCAGCCTCATTGGCCGCGCCCCTTGGGACTCAACATATGTTACGGTACTGGCCGAGACTGATTTGTCCCAGAAACAACCTATGTTTGCAAATGGCTCACGCCATGCCGACAAACACTGGGGTTAATGTCCGAGACTGGAGGTTCCCGTTCATCGACTTCGCTGTCTACGGAATCCTTCCAGAGGACCCGAAGGAAGCCGTCTCAGTCAGGAGACGCTCTCTTCGATTCTACTACGATACAGCCACTAAAACGCTGTACCGACGCTCCTTCGACGGGCTTCTCCTTCGATGCCTGTCTAACGAAGAAGCGGCCGAAGCTCTTCGAGAAGCTCATGACGGAACTTGCGGAGCTCACCAACCAGGGCCTAAGTTGCAAGATCGACTGCGACGTATGGGCTACTACTGGCCAACCATGGTTGCCGACGCAGTGGAATATGCTAAGAAGTGCCATGCATGCCAACTTCATGCAGACTTCATACATACACCATCTGAACCTCTACATCCTACAGTCGCCTCCTGGCCATTCGAAGCCTGGGGCATGGACATTGTAGGGCCAATCACCCCTCCTTCATCGAGAGGACACCGCTTCATCCTGGCCATCACCGATTACTTCTCCAAATGGGCGGAAGCAGTCCCACTAGCAGAAGTAAAAAGCTCCAGGGTGGTCAGCTTTATCAACACCATGTCATTTACCGTTTCGGGTACCCCGGCGGATCATCCATGACAATGGTCCTCAGTTTCAGCCACATTTTCAGCAGGTTCTGTGACAAGAATCGCATTCAAAACGTGGCCTCAACCGCCTACAATCCGGCAGCAAACGGATTGGCCAGGCGTTCAACAAAACTATCGTCAGGCTGCTCAAAAAGGTCGTGTCATCCAACAAACGCGACTGGGACGAAAAGCTTGGCGAATGCCTTTGGGCCTACCGCACAACGGTACGGACCCCAACAGGCAACACTCCATTCTCCCTGGTCTACGGAGCGAAGCAGTACTGCCTCTCGAGATACAGATACCTTCGCTCCGCGTGGCAATCACAAACGATCTCACAGAAGAAGACAATCAACGTCGTCGTCTGCGGGAACTGGAGGCACTTGACGAAAAGCGTCTCCTAGCTCAACAACGCATCGAACTTTACCAAGCCCGTATATCACAGGCTTTCAACAAGAAGGTCAAGCAAAGAACTTTCCAAGTTGGCGAGTCAGTCAAGGCCAATGGTGTTAACTCACAAGACACCAGGGAAGTTCGAGCCCAAATGGGAAGGACCCTTCATCATCGAGACGGTATACTCAAACGGTGCTTACCGCTCGCCAAACCCAATGGGGACTTGTTCATGATGCCCATCAACGCAAGTTCCTAAAGAAGTACTATTCTTGACATCCTCCAAGACATGTATTTCCCCAAACAACCTCTTTTCACAAAATCAACGCTTCCGGAACCCAGCTGTTCCGTGGCATCCTTCCGTAGAAAGATAACCACGTCCACATTACCTCTGAGTTGTCTCTCTACATCCTACAAAGCGGAACCTTACATTTCGTGAGCTTACGCTATCCTTCATGTTTACCACGTCCACATTACCTCTGAGTAAACATCCCTACAAACAACTCCTGTGTTGTCGTACATTGATCGCAGAACTTCCACGTCCACATTACCTCTGAGTTGTTCAGCGTATCCCAGGATCATTCCTACCACGTCCATAATACCTCTGAGTAGGAGATTCTATCATTCGAACCCAATGATTGCCATGTCCACATTACCTCTGAGCAAACATATTGGTTCCGTCAAACTTATTATCTGTACCTAAAAACCAAGGTGCGCAAAAGATAATAGGTCCACAAATCATCAAGTTCATGATAACAAAAAATGAACACATCACAAAAAGGTTGTGTATTTCTTTATTTTCTAGAAAAGAGAGAGTACAGAAATACGCTATTCCCCCAGCAAGAGTTACAAAAAAAAGCAGAGACTACAATCCCTAAACATCCCCAGCGAATTTCCATGTCCATATTACCTCTGAGTAGTTCCGCGTATCTCCCTCCAGAGTCATTCCTACCACGTTCATATCACCTCTGAGTAGGAAAGCTCTACCATCAATTCCATATTTACCACGTCCATATTACCTCTGAGTAAATATGTTGGTTCTCTCTCTCTCTCTTAATTTTATCTGCACCTAAAACCAAGGTGCGCCATGGATGATAAGTCCACATAAATTCCCAGTGGAAGTACCCAAACCTATCACGTCCATACTACCTCTGATAGGATTGTCACACCTAAACAGCTCAACCATTCATGCTTCTTGTTCAAAGTATTTCAAAACTTGTCCAAAAGTTTTAAAAACTTTGAAGGGTCTTGTAGAAGCATGAAAAAGAAGGGATCTTTCTTTTAATCCCACATCGGAAAGGAGAAGAAGGGAGGCCTCATTCCACTCTATATATAGAGACCTCTTGCCTCCTTTGAAAAGGGCACCAAAAATAAATAAAGAAAAGGGAGCCCGTTATCCAGGGAGCCCGTTCGAGCCACAAGTTGCAGTTGTTCTTCTCTTTCTGGGTCGGCTGCAAGCTCTTCACTCGCTGTCATGGCGAGGATAATTTGGACTCTGAGTACTATGCGCCCCACGGGCTGGTACGAAGAAGTCCAAGGCGGCACGGGCCATGCGCCGCAAACGTGCTATGCCAATGGCAAACCAGAAGCATGCGCTCACAATCATGCGCTGCTGATGGTAAGCTGTATAAGGTCGACTCGGGTGCTGCGGCGCCAGAAACGAGCCGACCTTCAAAGTCCTTATCTCACTTGGGCGCATCTATTACGTTCACAACCAAGTCGAGCAAGGCAAACCAGTGGTCTTGAACTCCCGCGCCTCCTCTGGTTGTGCGTCTGAGGTCCGTTCAAGTCACTTCAAATGCTGTGGTTCCCCCACTACTGATCGTGATGCCTGCTTGGTATTAGATCAGGGGGCGCAGCACTCACTTGACCACCCCGACGCTTGGCCTTGCCATGCGCCTGATGGGGTGTAAAGGTGGCACTCTCACTTGACCACCCCGACGCTTGGCCTTGCCATGCGCCTGAAGGGGGTACGAAGGTGGCACTCTCCTCCAACGATCTGCGCAACGTGATCACTCACAAACGTCGATCAGGAGAGCCGACCAACAAGCATAATGCGCCCCTCACAGGGCACACTTGTGCTACGGTCGCCATCAACTGCTGCTACCGCAAGACAGTGGCTCCACCACCAAGACAGTCTGTGTTCAAACAGTTGCAACATGCTGTACCTGTCTTCCAGCGCATCACTCCGCCCCGTCAGAGTGAACCACTTCCTGGGGCTCTTCCATCATAATGAGGCTTAGGCACATCTATGTCCATTCCAACTCGGCGAATCTCAGTCTTATGAAGGAGTTCACCATCAAAGCTTCTTCGAACAAAGAGAATCATCATCCACAGTACAACGTCTTGCCAAGAGGAGGATCAGTCGAATCCATCTTCGTCGAGAAGTCAAAGGGAGAGACAACAAAACTCTCTCAAACTGTTGCTATTCATAGGCCAGGGCAAATCAAACCCATGCGCCAAGTGGCAACCTTCCCGAAGTCGGTGCAATGAACTTGTATTTATGATGAATGAACTCGCTAAGTCGGAGAGCCATCAAAGCTCCGAAGAACTCAATAGCCGGACCAATGGAGATGCGCCATGCAACAGACGCGCCGGTCAGACAGCGCATCACACAGACGCGCCTTTCAGTACCAGGCGCATCACAGAGGATGCGCCCCCACACATCCCATACCGAGTGGAACGCCAACCGACGCGCCCACAGCTGTCCATCGAACGTCACAACATTAAATGCTGAACTGACAGAGTTGGCAGCACGCCTCCCAAAGTCTGAACAGTTGACAGCTTTTTCAGAAAACGAAGCGTCGGCAACGTCAGCATCATCATGACTTTATTTCGACGGCTACTGCCACGTGGCCACTCAACCAACCGCATGCGCCTCTACGGCCATGCGTCCAAATCAGCATGCGCCTCAAAAGCCATGCGCCCCAGACTGCTCTCTGATCCCGAAAGACAGAAGAAAGTCGCCTGCATGCGCCTCAAAAGCCATGCGCCCCAAATAGTTTGTAACTCCTAAAGGTTATGAGCCGCAGCCTCCTCCTGCGCCCAATCCAAGGCGCAGCTCACCAGATTACTCCTCTCCACCAAATCCGAGATCTTCGAACCATGGTCGATGACACGTGTCCTTTGACTCAACTCGTCCAAGATTTCAGCAACGTAAAGATCTTCTCTTCTGCTACGTGCCGGCTCACAACAGCAGTATGAAGTTCTCCCCCTCGATCAGGGCGCAGCATCCGTGTGCCTCCATCAGCAACCTCCACGTGGCGTCCCCACACCGGCGCATCCTATATGCGCGCATGAGCAGCCAGCCTGCAGAACTATAAATAGAAGGATCGTCCCTTCACACACACACAGAGACTCAGAACACAAGACTCACAGAGAATCCACAACAGAGAATCACCGAGAGGCAGTTCTAGACACTCAACGTCTTCCTCCTCTCAGCAAGCTCCAGCACCCAGAGCAATCAACACCTTCAGAGAATCGATAACCGCCGTCAGCCGTCAACGGAGTCAACGCATTACCACTCGCTCCATTGGCACTAAGGACCCAGCTTAAACAAAAGTGTACTCCTAGGACTACATCTAAGTCCTATAGTATCACTGTTCTGTTTGTATTAAGATTTCAATCAAAACAATTTTAATGGCAAACAATCACGCCTTCTATATCTTGGCTGCATCAATCCTGTTGCAAGTCCGAGCGTCAATGCGATCGCACGCTTCAAATGCTACGGCATTCCATGCCTCTGCACGATCAAGCGAAGCTTCGCCGCGAGCAATCCATTCCCTACACCCTGTATAAAAGCTGGTGGAGGATCACTACGTTCGTCCTCGCATGTACTGAGAAAAAAACTAGCTTTCTTTATCGACATTTTAGTATTTATGTTCAATCATGCAACTTAGCTTATGATCTTGCTATATTCTCCTTAGGGTCAATTTCATGGCATATTCAAAAGCGGTAAAGCATGTTATCATGGCAAGTATGTTATTCGAATTGAATAGGCAAGCAGACAAGCAATCTCGTGTTTGTTTTGTGGTGCGACTTCTTACCAAGTCGACGCACTCGCCCTTGCACTGACGCAAAGTAAATATGTCCCATTCCTTCCCTGTCATGTTATAAATGCTTTCTATGCAGGATCTATGAGTGCAGGACACATATGTGCCTGTACTTTCAACCCATCTTTCCTAAACTATATGAAGGTCGTTGGCGTATCCGTGCCAAAATGGACTAAAGCTCTTTTTTCTCTCTTTCTTTCTTTCTTTCTTTCTTTCTTTTCTTCTTTCTTTCTTTCTTTCTTTCTTTCTTTCTTTCTTTCTTTTCTTTCTTCTCGAATTGGGTAGCCCGGCGCTTCACGGGTTGGGTTGCTATCCCAAAACAACCAAAGACATACCGTACGCATACCATCTTTTGCGGCATTTTATATCTGTAACCGGTTGCTAGTCGTCTTACAGATGTGCTCCCATCAAAGTCAAAGATCAACAACGTCCCTCCTAGGCCAAACGGTTCCGATGCT